>QFET01007950.1:0-26094 GCA_003316355.1 Tuber calosporum | reverse complement strand
CATCCATGCGCGTAGTCAGGGTGGCAAGTCGGCTAACTACCTCATTCATTCTGGGGAGGGTGGTGCACAGGAGTGGGATGATGGTGGCCTCCCCATCTGAGAGGTTTTGGAGGAGGGAGTTGTCAAACGCTGGGAAGGATTCGCGTGATAGGCTAAACTGGGTGACTATAGCGTCCAGGAGGTTCTGGGTTGCAATCAAGTGGTTTGGGAGGGGTCCAGGAGTGCTGGCCCGGGAGGAGTGGGCTGAGTAGTGGGCTGTGCGGTGCTGGGTGCGCGAGGCTGACCTGGAGGGGCCAGGGGAGGCTGTGGCCATCACTGTTACACAAGAAATGGGGCTGTGTCGCTAAAGAGTGAAGCTTAAGCGAGGGGCAAGATTTGGTGTGTCGTGGCTGTTGCCACACAAAAGGGCGAAGTTTTGTTCGGCTGAAAAGGGCAAGAATTTCAAGCGGGAGGAAAATAGAGGGCACAGAGCGTGTCCATTAACTTCAGGGGACTGCTAACTATTTATACACTTTTCCCAGTACTTAGGTTGGCCAAATAAAAGAAGTATCCTTGGAAACTTCAGCTGTGGTCTAAAGAGTGAGAACACTGTTTGACCCAAGAGATGAATGACCCCACTATAGCAAATGATCTCCTGGACTGTCGATTTCTCTGAGGGTGTCAAGCACTCCACCAGTAGAGAGCCTACGATCTCTTTGCCAGATGAACAAAGTTCAAGTTCAGGCTGCCAATTTACGAACATCATACAGATCACCAGGTGATTAGTCCGGATGACTGTCTCTCTTGCATATATGCACTCCTGTGCAGATGCATGCGGATTATCAAAAATGCAGAATACGTAATAGATCTACTTGGATAAATTACTCTATCATCTTTCACTGAGGCTAAGTTGTTTTGGATATTATCCTACTTCTTGCTATTGTGGGTTGTAGTCAATATAGTAATCTCCCAGCACTATATACCATCAATTCTTTAGACTGGAAAGTCTAGTACCATATCCCATATGTTTAACATCAACTCCCCTTTCATAGGCTTCGTCTCGAAGTAATTGCTCCAACTAATACTCCTCCCAGTAGGGTTAAAAAACCTTTTGCGATGACTTGCCCACAGCAGGAAAATCTTTTCTGTAGATACTACCTAGCCCAACCTTGGTATCGCCAGATTTTCCCTGTGAAAATCTTCTACCATTTCTTGAGCATGCTGTAAGTGCACTAGTGGTTCTCAGGTGTTCTCATCTTTGAAACATCCTTTCCACTTGACAAAGTAGCGAAGTTCTTGGATCGTTTGTAAACGTCCTCTGAATCTTCGCTCATTAGAGATTATTTCACTATTGATGACTTTTTTTCACTCCCCAGTTACCTTTAACTTCTTCTGGTACCAGGGGTAGAGGTTCGCAGCCCGGTCGAACTGATTTTCGGTATAACTGAAGTTGTGATACATTGAATACCGGATAGATTTTCCATTGCTCTGATATTTCCAATTTGTAGGGAAGGTTTCCTCGTTGCTCCGGATTTTGAACAGGCTATATAATTTTGGCGCAAACTTCTTGAATGGTCGCTTTATGCTGATGTTCTTCGCGTTCAGCAAACCAAGTCGCCAATTTTGAAGTCTGGTTGACTGCGAGCTTTGTGGTCATAATACTTGTTCATCCCTTCACGAGTTTTCTCCAGGGATTCCTTTGCCTTTTCATGTATCGCTTTCATCCTGTAACCCGTATTGGTTACTATTATTAAGGCTGATAAGGCTAACGGAAACTAGCATGGCTAGTAAGGGGTTAGTTTGTTTGGTTATTGGTTTTAAGTATCGTTTGATACTTAGTTTGTTTTATGTTGGGTTTCATGTATCAGGCTGACACCCGATATGTTTTATGTTTGGTTTTATGTATCGGGATGACACATATTTTGTTTGTTGCACCGTTTAGGTGCATGAGGCATTTGTTTTAGTAGAGGACTTTACAAGCAGAGCTTGGTTATATCCGTTGATTGGAAATCAAATTGAAGGATATGGAAAGCTTTGGAAAAGCAAGATCATGTATTTAAGACTGCCCCTCTGGAGCTTAGATAGGGCAGACTTCGACAGACAGAGTTTTCAATATACTTGGTTGAGCAGTTACTTCTTTTCAGTTCCACAAATCCACAGCAAGTAAGTCTAGGACTTAGCAAAGCTGGCGATATAGTAATCGACGGCTGTTTGACAACATATCGAAATCTCCGGTAACTATTACTTACTTGAAGTCCCGACAGTTTGGGATCTGAGTTAGTTATCGTTATACCTTACTGAGACGCATCCCTTTGGTGCCTGATACAACCAGGGAGGCGTTACAATTTTTTTAACTTCAACAACTAGTTGAGTTAGAAGCAGGCAGAGGTTAGAAAACCTCTGGCTTGTAAACAGTTGCCATGAATAGGTGACGAGAGACTTCAGACGAGGTCAGGTAAGCTGATCCTGCGATAGGGACTTACCAATGAGAGAGGTAGTCAGAGCACCAAAGGCGAACAATCTACGGCATCCAGCTTCAAAGTAGACGAGGCAGGAAGACAGTTATCCCGAGACCAAGCAAAGCAATTGCTAGCGGAATCAGCGAAGGAACTAGCCAAATAGAAAGCGAGAACTCTAGGAGAGTTCCCCGGTACGCCAAAGGGATTGAAGGGAAAGCAAATAGCAACACCCAAGGACGAACCAAGCAGCTCAGACAGCGAAGAGAGCTCAGATAGCTCTAGTGATTCAGACGATATGTCGAATCCAGGACCTAGTAACGCGCTAGTGGCTAGAGAGTCAACACCAGCAACAACAGCGAAGCCTAGCATCAAGGTTCCTATACCAAAGAAGTTCAGTGGTGAAGGAGGGGACCTTAAACCAGAAG
Organism: Tuber calosporum; assembly: GCA_003316355.1. NCBI lineage: Eukaryota > Fungi > Ascomycota > Pezizomycetes > Pezizales > Tuberaceae > Tuber > Tuber calosporum. Next base: position 23,231 of record QFET01007950.1, on the reverse strand, counting down.
TGTTCGATCGTTGGTACCAGTCAGTCCAGTTATACCTAAGACTACACGGAGTCAACTCCAAAACAGACGGAGCGGGAAACTATTGGATACTGTACACAGAAGAGAGAGCTCTAGAAGCAGCTTTCCAGGCGGCAGAAAACTATGGCGAAGATCTAACCTGAGATCAGGTTATTGATTGGTTAAGAGAACGATTACAGTCATCCAGACAGAAGGATCACCTTTACAAACGATTCCACAAGATTGAACAAGTCAAGAATGGGAAGACGCAGCGCATCACGACGGTGGCTACAGATCTGTTGATGTACCGATCACGACTACCAGAAGGCACTATTTCCGAATATGCATTCATCCAAAGGTTCCTCCAAGGTATGCACACTAGGCTAAGGCGAGACCTCGAAACGTAGTATGATTCTCGCGAAACAATCCAGACGACGATAGCCTATGCAGAGAGAGTCGATACAATCCTCCACGATACCGGAGCCTATGGAAAGGTTAAGCAGAAAGATCAATACAAGGAAGACAACTCCAGGAAGGATAACAAACCCCAATGGAGGAAAATGGAATCTAGCAAAACAAAGACTCCAAGAGAAAAAGGGGCCTGCTTTACCTGCGGTGGTAAAGGACACATGGCGAAGGATTGTCCCAACAAAATCGACAAAGGCAAAGAAAAGACAGCTAATAAGGAAACATCATTGAACCAAGTTGAAGAAGTCAGCAGCGAAGATGAAGTATATGTCAATGCCTTAGAAGTCGAGATCAAAGCATCAGCACAAAATACGCTACCCAAAGGAGATAAGAGTCACACAGCATTGGAAGGAACGATCCTGATTAACCGCAAACAAGTGAGAGTCCTATTTGATACAGGAACAATAGGAACAGACCTATTGAGCGCAACCTTTGTCACTACACATGGAATCCCATGTACCGAAATGGCAACTCCTGCAACTATTCATATGGCTATGAAAGGGTCACGATCTGAATCCCAGAAAGAATGTAATGTCAGCATAGCAATTGGGAAGATGAAGACTACAGGCAATAAAATGATGGTGGGAAACTTAGCCAAGTACGATGCCTTGATTGGAATGCCATTTCTATCACGAAACATAGCATCAGTCGAATGTGGAAAGCTGAGGATTCACTTTCCTGACCACAAGATATGGGTCAATTGCACACCAACAAGTGCCAGAATTCGAGCAGCTGTGACACGCACAGAAGAGATAATGGAACAATACCCGAAGGTATTCCCAGATCCGCTTCCTGAAAGATTACCACCTTTAAGGAAGATCAACCACCGAATCAGATTAAAGGATCCACAAAATCTGAAGACGATGCCAACATACTCAGTACCAGAAAAGTACGAGATTCGACTCAAGGAATAGCAGGACCAGAAACAGCGAGAAGGAGTCATTGAAAGAGCAGAAGTGCCAGGAGCAGCACCAATGTTTGTATCAGTCAAAGGGAAGACTGATGGCAGGATCAGATCTCTAGCGGACCTTACAGCGAGAAACGACAATACTCGGAAGGATGACGAACCTATTCCGAACCAGTGGAGATTGCTTAATGCACTAGCAAGGGCGCGATACTGGAGCAAGATTGACCTAAGCGACGCCTATTTTCAAACCAGAGTGCACCCTGACGATGTTAAATATAACAGTTTCAAAACACCCTTTGGGGGTTTCGTTAGCAAGGTTATGTTACAAGGAGACATGAATGCACTAGGAACATTCATGAGGATCATGTCAGATCTACGCCCAGACTACCTGGGAGAATTTGTGTGGGTGTACATCGACAATATACTCATATTCTCTGATACAGAGTCCGACCACTTGAAATACATTAAAGCTGTCTGTGACAAGTTGGAAAAAGCGGAGTTCTTTGCAAGCAGAAAGAAGTCGGACTTCTTCGCAAAAGAATTACAAGTACTAGGCCACGTCATCGATGACAAGGGACTTAGAGCATCACCTGAAAAGATCAGGAGGATTGACGAGTGGAAAACACTGAAGAATAAGAAGCAACTTCAGGAGTTCCTAGGATTGGTAAATTACATTAGCCAATTCCTACCACACATCGCCACTATCACGGCACCCTTGACAGACCTTACCGGAAATGAGGAGTTTGTTTGGACACCAACACATGATCAATGCATCGAGAATGTGAAGGAAATCGCTAAACAGATTCAGGTCATGAGACCGATCAACCACACCTTAGGATAAACGATATGGCACATTACGGATGCCTCTGACTCAGGGGTAGGAGCTTGGGTAGGACAAGGAGACACACCTGACACGGCGAGGCCTGCGGCATTGCACAGCAGTAAATTCACCCACTCACAAATGAATTACGGAACTACCGATAAGGAGGTACTTGCAATTATGGATTCCTTAACCTCCATTGATCATATTCTTGCAGGGCATGAATTTACGATCATAACCGACCACTAACTACTGGTATACCTGAAGACAGCCAAGAACCCCTCACGCAAAAAGCTGAGGTGGCGAACCCACTTGGGTAAATACGAGGCAAAGATATGTTATAGGCCTGGGAAGGGAAACTATTTAGCTGACGCCCTTTCCCGTCTTCATGAGCAATTTGACCCAGAACCAAACTACGCTCAAGACCCTACCAACGAAGAAGATTCAAACCCTCATAACATACCTTTTACATCCTCAAATATGTTACGCTTCGAACCACTTCCTGTTGAAGAACCACTTTTATCGGATAACTCAGATTGCTCTATCAGGGCAGGTAACGATGGGGGAGACAGAGTCACCCTAGAAATCAGCGATGATGAGAGAAATTATGCGGCGATGCACTGGAGTGCATGCTACGATCGTCAGTGTACCATCCATGAGGACGAAAAACTTAGAGATAAGATAGTTCTACCCGAGCTAGTCTCTACCTACGAAGAAAGGAATAGCATCTTGCTACCTCCACGGTTGGTATTGGACCTGGATGCTATGAGACGACGTTTGAACGAACAACTAGGAGACATGAGTTCAGATTATCAGGACCAGGAGAGTCCCTACCAACAACTACCAAAGGAGCCTAAGCGGCGCCTCTACTCCAATGCGGCACTAGGCCAACCAAGGCTTATACCAGTTATCGAACCACCTACCCTCCCTCACCACCAGCGTACACTCTACGAGCTTCACGAGGACGAGGAGGAGGAAGTACCACGCCTGGAGCTAGTACAGGATGAACGGGATACGGCAGCAGTAGTGGCAGAAATGAGCAGCCAATAGAGAAGACAGATGGTGGAAGCCTACAGGAACGATGACCTATACAAGCAGGCTTCTGACGTGAGCAACCCCAGGAGAGGTGGCATGCTATCCCACTATAGAATCGGTGATGGTCTAATGTATGCAACGACCAGGGGTGGTCAAGATTGCCTATACATACCTAAGGATCATGCAGTGAATGGAATTACACTCAGGGAGATCGTTATTGATGAGATTCACAACAGAGGACACTATAGCGCAGATAGGAACCTACGCTATGCTACAGAATACATATTCTGGCCCGAGATGAGGAAGGATTTTCGAGACTATGTTCGCCAATGCGATTTATGCCAAAGGAATAAGGAACGCATCAAGCTACCTGAAGGAGAGGCACAGTGTATGCCACTACCATCCGAGATATTCACCTCCTACGCTATCGACTTTGCAGGACCATTCCACAAATCTGAAAACAACAAGTACGATACAGTACTAGTGGTAGTCGATAGGGCAGTTGGATTCACTTGGTTTATCCCTACGCATTCAAACAGTCAAGCTATAGAGACCCTCACCCTCCTCCGGCACCATATTTTCACTCCACATGGAGTACCCACGTCGATTATTAGCGATGCTGACCCACGTTTTACCTCACGATTTTGGGCCCAAAGCATGAAGTCTTTGGGGATCGAGCACATCAAGGCAGTACCTGGACACCACGAAACCAACGGCCAGGTTGAGAGAAAGATTAGGGAACTTAATACTGCCTTGAGGAATGTTGTTAACAAGCGCCAGAACAACTGATTACTTGCGCTTCCCGAGTTAGCAGCCTACGAGAATGCAGGATATTCTGATGTCCTGAACATGTCACCATACAAATTCGTCTATGGACGAGATTACCCTATACTGTCGACTATCAGAGTCAGAAACACCCTAGTGCCTGCCTCCGATGACTTCCTGAACAGACACTAGGAATTACGAAACGAGGCCTATCAATCTGTCAAGATGGCAAGATTTAGGAGTACCAGGATGGCAGCAAGAAGAAGGACCAACCACAAACCCATTGATGTGGGTGAACGATTGTTAGTTTGGGGGGACCTGTTCGCTACAAAATCTGGTAGAAGTAAGAAACTGGAAACCAGATAGCGAGGACCCTTCGAGGTGTTGGAATACGACTCCTACACACAGAACTACACAGTGAAGATGGACGCTAGGATTTACCGCCGCAAGGAAGGGGTATTTCAATGCTCTACGGTTAAGAGGTTCATGGAGAACGATGACGATAGATTCCCTAGCAGAGCCCATGCGAAACCAGTGCCCATCCTCATTGAAGAAGTACCGGAATGGGAAGTTGAACAAGTGTTGGACCACCACCTGCACTATAGACGAGACTAGTTTCTTATTTAGTGGAAAGGTTATGCAGATTCTGAGAACAGCTGGGAGCCTGTCGAAGGATTGGAGAACGCTATGAACCTTGTTCAGGAATGGTGGACAGATAACTGTACGGGCGACGAGTTTCCTATCATTACTGGTTATATCGAGATCGAATTCACGACAAAGACACCCGTATACGGGGAGTTTGCTGATAAAGGAAAGGTAGACGATAGATTTTGGAAACCCTACTTGGAAAGCGACTATTATGACTCTGGAGTCTGTGATGATGGCGAGATTATCAAGATTTGGTTTTGATTAGGATTTTGATGTTTGGAAATTTGTTTTTCAGGTTATTGTATTTGGAAACAGTTGTTTTATTTCCAGGGTGTAACCCGTATTGGTTACCATTATTAAGGCTGACAAGGCTAACGGAAACTAGCAGGGCTAGTAAGGGGTTAGTTTATTTTGTTATTGGTTTTAAGTATCGTTTGATACTTAGTTTGTTTTATGTTGGGTGTCATGTATCAGGCTGACACCCGATATGTTTTATGTTTGGTTTTATGTATCGGGATGATACATATTTTGTTTGTTCTACCGTTTAGGTGCATGAGGCATTTGTTTTAGTGGAGGACTTTACAAGCGGAGCTTGGTTATATCCATTGATTGGAAATCAAATGGAAGGATATGGAAAGCTTTGGAAAAGTGAGATCAGGTATTTAAGACTGCCCCTCTGGAACTAAGATAGGGCAGACTTCAACAGACAGAAATTTCAATATACTTGGTTGAGCAGTTACTTCTTTTCAGTTCGCACGAAATTACAGCAAGTAAGTCTAGGACTTAGCAAAGCTGGCGATATAGTAATCGATGGCTGTTTGACAACATATCGAGATCTCCAGTAACTATTACCCACTTGAAGTCCCGACGGTTTGGGATCCGAGTTAGTTATCGTTATACCTTACCGAGACGTATCCCTTTGGTGCCTGATACACCCAGGGAGGCGTTACACATCCTGTGAGCATACATACTTGCTTCCGGATTCTGAGCTTTTCGCTCCTTCTGCATTCTGTTTGAGGATGGTAACTATATTTTACAAAGAAAGGGGTTATTCCAAAAAATGCGCTTGTTACTAAGTTGTTATATCCATACTTAGCTAAGAGAAGTATATTGTACCAGTCGCCCTGATCATAGTTGACAAATATTTGAAGGTTGCCTCCTAGCACTTGGTTTAATCTTTCCGTTTGTCCATCAGTTTGAGGATAGAAAGCCGTAGACATCATCCTTTTGATGCTTAATGTCTTAAACAATCATTTCCAAAAATGCCCTGCAAACATTGCTTACATGTCAGAAATGATTTCTGTTGGTAACCTGTGAGGTTTCCACACCTCTTTGATGAATGCCTCAGCAACCTCCTTTGCAGTTGCGTTTTCTTCCGAGCCTATAAAGTGAGCCAATTTGCTGAATCAGTCAACTATAACCATGATCTGGTTGTATCCTGCAGATTTCGGAAGTTGTGTGATGAAATCTACCATAGTAGATGCCCAAGCAGAAAATAGGACTGGTAGAGGTTGTAATAGCCCAAACCTTGCATGTCTTGGTGCCTTAGCTTTTTGGCACGCATTACAGGATTGTACATAGTTATTTATCCAGTTTGTAATTCCTTTCGAGTAAAAGTCTCTAGGGTTAATTTCCAGAGTCTTTTCTTGACCGAAATGTCGTACTATTTTAGAGTCGTGACAGCTTTGTGCAATGTCTGTCTGTAGGTGTTCGTTTTGTGGAACATATATACGTTCTTTATAGAAGAGCATTCTATTTGTTAGGGTCCATTGTTTCAGCATTTCTTTGCCATCATCCCATAAACTTTCCGGTTCCTTCTTTCGCTGTAGGCAATCTGGATTCTCATTTGCCATTACTCTTACCGATGGTAAGAATTTTATATCAAATTTCTTGACTTTGCACTTAGCGATTTTTGCATTCGACATTAGTGTTTGTCACACAGTTCAAATCGGGTGTAAGGTAATATCTGTTGAGTTCAAATATTTGTGATTTCCGTCAGAATCTAGGAAATATAATTGTGGTTGGTTTTCTTCCACCCATATATCTCAACTGCCAAACCCTTGGCTTGCTTGTTCAGTATCATCAAACTCCACGACTTCATGAAGTTCACGATCATCAACCTTTTCTACAATCATCTGAGCATCGTGGTCTCCTATGTATACCTGCAAAGCAATGTCAGTAGTGTTGACCAAGAGGATCTTAACCTCTCCTCTATAGTCCACATCCACTACTCCAGCATAAATTGGAATACCATGCTTGACTGCTAATCCACTTCCTGGTGCAATACGCGAATATGTTCTAATTGGTAAACTGATAGCTAATCCTGTCCCTATGAGAACTTGCCCTTTCGCAGGAACTATGTTGTATTTGGTACTGTATAAGTCATTACTGGTGGCTAGCTTGGAACCTTGAGTCAGGATTCTTGCTTCCAGTTGAAGTCTTTCAATCCTTTTCCTTTCTTTGTGTTCCTTTTGAGGTAACTGCTGTTTGAGGTGTTCGGAGTTTTCTTTGCCCCATATAACTGAGACAACTAAGTTTCCGTTATTCTAGAGGTTTATAAAGTGATGAGACTGCAGTATAGACTGCTTGGCATGCTCAGCTCCCTCCTCAGGACGGTGCTCAGGCAACCTGCTTTAAGCATCAGGTTTGCCCCATCTGGTTCAGGGTCGGTAAATGATTTTAAAGTTAAAATCATTGAGCTTCTGGGACCAGCGGATTTGTCTTGCCGACCAGGCCATTGTTGTAAGGAAATATTGGAGGTATTGATAATGATCGTTGTATATTGTGAAAGGTTTATCAGTCCCAGAAAGGTAGTGTCGATATTCTTCCAACTCTACCATTATTGCCAACAATTCCTTGTTATGAATGTCATATTTGTGTTTAGCAGGTGTCAACTTTGGAGAATGGAAAGTCAGAGGATGCAACTCTTAGTTCAAATCTTAAGACAGGACACATCCAAGGACATAATCGCTGGCATCTGTTTGCACTGCTGTTTCCCTGTCCGGATGGAAATAACACAATATCGCAGCTGTGATAAACCTACGTTTGTACTCCTCAAACACTAGCTGTTGCCTTTCTCCCCTAGAACAATCCTTAAGGTTTCCCTGCAGCTTGTCCGTAATTGGTGCATATAGTACAGAGAAATTCTTTATGAACCCCCAGTAGAAGTAGGCGAAGCCCATAAATATTTAAATTTCTTTAACCGCGGTAGGTGGTTTCCAGGCCTAGATTGATTCCACCCTTCAGTCACTCATAGTACTCCATCAATAGCCACAATAGACCTTACGAACTCCACTGATGTGACATGGAAGGTGCTTTTTGTAAGCGAGATGGACATTCTGTATTCTTGCAGTCTTTTTAAGACTTTTCTGACCAATATGACATGATCCTTCTCAGATTTTGAGTATATAAGTATATCATCAATGTATACTACAACTCCTTCATTAAGGAAGTCTTTCAGGATCATAGTCATTATTGGTTGGAATGTGGTTGGTGCGTTTACCAGGCCAAACGGCAGGACATTATAAGCATATAAGCTGTATCGTGTTCGAATAGCTGATTTCCATTCATTGCGCTTTCTTATACGGATCAGGTGGTAACTGTCCTTCAGATATAGCATAGTAAAAATAGTAGTTCCTTCCACACGGTCGCGCAGTTCTGTCAAAAGGGGTACTGGACATTTATTGTGGATAGTGACTTTGTTTAGTCCTCGGTAGTCAACTACCAACCTGAGACGTCCATCTGGTTTCGGCACAAAAAGTAAAGATACTCCAGCCGGTGATTTGCAGGGGGAAATGTACCCTTGTTTTAACATATCATCCAGATATGTTTGCAGTGCTTTTAACTGCTTTCCCGAGAGGGGATAACTTGGTCCGCAAGGTAGTTGGGAATCGGGTTTGAGGTTAATGGTATGATCGAAGGTCTGATGAGCGGGTAGTTTCGCCACTGTTAACTGGCTGAAAAGGTCCTTGTAGTTATGGTATTGTGTGGGTGGTGTATCATGGATTATTTCTTCCTCATCATCTACTCTTGCAATTCTTCCAATAATGACTGCCTCTGGATCTTCCAAAACCTGCTCCTCTTACTCAATTATTATTCCTTCATCCTCAGGTAAAAGGTGAAGCTGACATCCCGGTACTCTGAACCTCCAGCTTTCAGGGTCTTGAATATCCGTTTATACGATTTTCATCATTCCACCACTCTAGTGGAATTATTATTCCATAATTTCCTGTTGGCGCGATCTTGAACACAATTTTTGATAAGTTTTTTTTTCCCAATTTCCAGGTAAAGGGGAAGGGTATAATTTAGTCGTGAGGAAAATTCGTATTCGGTAAAACCTAAAATAGAGATAGGACTTTTGCGAGATTCCTAAAATATATTTAATTTCTTGATTAAACTCTCGTGTATAACTAAGATATTGGATCCTGTGTCTAATAAGACTCTTATACGATATCGCTTTCCATACACATAAATATTTGCAGTTCCTTCCAGTTATTGGTAGTGTTTTGGTTCCTCCTGTGGGAGCTTTTGTCGCATCTGCGACTGAGTTATGTTCGTTCCTCCTTGCTTAGAAGACATTATAGTTGTTTTAGTTAAGGTGTTCATGACAACATCAGCATTGTTTCGAACATAGAGGTCTCCTCAGATAAACTAAACAAATAGTCAATTTATTAAGATTCTGAGCAGCCTACTACTAGCGGTCTTTACCCCCTGCCGAGGTACTCACCAAAAATTTAAAATCCCATTAATAGGGGTGAAACCTATAAAATGCCATAAAAATCCAATACAAATACCTTAGACTTCTCTGCCTTTCCTGTGGGATAATTCCCTAAAGGAGTAATATTTTTCCAAAATAAATATGAGTTCCTAAAAGAACAGAAATTTCCGAAAATGGTAAATATATCAAAATTTGAAATATCTCGTCCCAATGTGGAAATAATTGCACATTGTGGTTGCAGTTGTTATCACATACACAATATGGCCATATTAACCTAGTCCATATCATGAGGTTTTCCAGAAGGCTTTATAGCTGTTCAGCTATGGTCTACTAGTAAAATGAGCCTAGCCCATTCATTCTGTCCCTAGGGTCCTGCGTTCAATCCACCCTTCTGGCAGATTAAACAGCTATAATTGGTACTAGAGGCAACTAGGGCTAGAGTGTACTGGGGGTCACTCCTGCTACTGCCCAGCACTTTCCAAGTGTCTAAAAACGGGAAGCACATCCAAGTGCCTAATAAGGAGATCCTTCTTCCTAAGAAGTAAAGGGCAGGAACCTAAAATTAGAATCAATCTGGGGGAAAATAAAAAATAACTGAGATTTCCCTAATAGGGGAGGTTTCATCCTCCTGTCCCCTGAATTCAATCAATTGAAGTACGCTTGAGAACCTCATCGAGGTTCCAGGGAACGACGGTTCTGAACATGCAAACAGTACCTACATGGCAATTTTTTTGAAGAATTTTTAAATTCTTTTTATTGTTGGTAACCTCATTGTAGTGATTTTCAGCACCCTAGACTTGAGGGTTCCCAGTTTCGATTCCGGTCTCTATAGCTAGTGCCCCGAATACCCAAGCGCTGTTGGCGTTGATACTATTAGGACATTTCTGTATCTGATAATTCTCATAATCGAGTTGCTGTTTCATTCTGTATCTGGTTCACCTTTTGCCATGATGTTCTTCCCGCGAGAGCAGCTGTCTGTAATTTGCCAGAAAATATCGGTCGGTCCTTGGTTGGTTGCTTAGCAAAGGCTCTTGTTACAACCATGTCCTTTCGACACTTTCGGCAGGTGATGTTGTTGAGGGCGCGGCAAGTACAAGCCTTTTCTGGCTTTCGCTTATCTACAACATCTTGGGGGATTCCATGGTGAGCATTCTTCCAGTCAGTATGCTCGTCTTTATTATTACCCACTTTCATATCTGCTGGTTTTAACTTAGCTGCCTTCTATCGTGAGGGATTATTTTTTTGCTTCTGGTTGGTATATCCTTGTTTGGTATTGATTCCTTTACCAGTGTTATCGCATTTTCGTTTGGGTGATCCACTGTTAGAGGATTGTCCTTTGGATAATTTGCGCTGTTCAGAAATTCCTCCTCTTGTCTGCCACCTTCCTGTATGGTTTACATCTATTCCACATCGGAGGAGAACTTCAGATTGGGTAACCGGCGAAGAATATCTTCTGGAAGTTTGCTTTCTACCTGTACCTTCTAACTAGTTCCTGTGAGACTGGCCTTGATATTGAGATTTTCAGGAAGGAGAAGATAGGTGCTAATTTTTCCCTTATAGACTACCTTGGTTAATTCTTTAGGGCTCGTCCTTTCTTCTCAATGCCGATATATCGGTTTGTACTTTCTTGTTGAAAGCGTTCCCATGTGGAATAGTCATGCTCTCGGGTATATCCACCTAATCCACCTATCACCTTCCAGTATTTCTCCGAGATGGGTGCCACTTAGTTCACCTTTGTTTTCCCCAAGCCAATAACTATTTGGTGTCCATGATTGTCCCACTGTGTAGAATTGCGATTGAAGTAGTCTTTACAAGCTGTCAATCAGTTTTGAACATCTTGGTTGTCATTTCCTTTGAACAAGTAGGGTGGTACTGCTATTAGCTTTGCTGGTTGGGAGAGTTAACCGACACGTTTTAAGAAAGCCCTAGTTAACCTGTCGTTTGGCCTTGTAGGCAAAATGGTTGTATATGGAAGAAAAATTAGTTGGAATAGCAGTTTTCCACAATGTCAGCAACAGGTATCTTTTTAAAGAGGATATGTAGATTATTGTTTCTGTTTTGTAAAAGCAGTTATTCGACGTTTATCTTGAACATAGATATGTTCAGTGTATTTTCGCTGTATGTGAGCAAGTTGTCGAAGTGTTACTGCTCTGAGGTCTAGTGCGTACTCTTTGCAGCAGATAGGAACAACATTGTCAAAGTTGAGAGGTCTACAGTGCCCACAATGTTGGCACTGATGAAAACTTTGAGGGTCAAAGTATTCTCTGGGCATGAGAGAAGGAAGAGTTGCTTTGGTGATAGGAGAGTAACAATATAGTGTTATTGGGTAGGCAATTTGGTACAGTTGAATTAACTAGGCCGTGCTCATATCGAGAAATTCAGAGAACTGGAAGGAAGGCATGGTAAAAAGCATGATAAAAGAAAAAGGTTCTCGAAGGCTTAATAACTGAATAACTGAATATATTGTTAAGGTCGCTTCTCCGTTGCCTGATAATCGCTTAACTACAGGGCTTTTTGATTTTTGGATTATCTCATATATTTGCTGTTAACATACAGGAACCTGCATCGAGTGCTAGCTATGGCATAAACGAAAACCTTAATTCCAAACATGCAAAAGAAATGAAATTACCACACAAGTTCTCCCCAAGTGATGACAATACCGTCACCGCTCTCATCAATGGCGAATAATTCAAAAACTATAGAATGAAATGAAATCAAAGGAGGTCATAACCGCAAGGAAAGATATAGCAGGAGAGTAAAGCCACTCAGTCTGAGTCATAGCCGGAGGAGAAAGAGGCAACAGTAGAGAAATCTAGTAGTATGGTGGGTGGGAAGATCGTAAGCGTGGCAGAGATGTATGAGGCAAGACCTAGGATCATGTCCAGGTCGGCCCAAAGTGGATAGCTATGCCTATCGAGGACAGCTTCGGAAGTGAAAGCTGGTGTTGTCGGGACTTGGAAGGGCAGTGGAGAATTGCAGCCTCAAAGGTTTCATCCCCTGAGGCGCAGGAAGGGCAGGTTGGAGAGAGATCGGCATCGCTCCATGAAGGTTCCACTGCAAAATAAATCTTGCCAGCCTGCATCTAGTATATTCTCACAGCTGTAAAGTGGTCGAGGTCCAGGAAAGCATGTTGGTGGAGGGACGCCTTATACTGGTAGTAAGGGGGGGTGGGGACAGGAGTGTCCAATCAGCGAGGAGGTCGTATCTGCAGTGTTGCTTGATCAGTTTGTTGTTTTAAGCACCAGGGATTGCAGGAGGGGGGGCAAAGACTGTGCCCAGTAGGAGGACGGAGTTTATCTCTGGATGTTTGAAACTGTCCTGTGTCACCTTGACTCAGAGGTAGCACATCCAATCAATGGGGAGGTGAAAGCAGACGGTAGGAATGGGCCTTGCTTGGTCCTAGCGGAGGTTGATATAGTGGGCCCTAAGGCCGCAAAGGAGGGGGCAGGAGGTGTCCCCTACCCTAAAGTTTAAGAAGCATGGAAATAAAGGAGGCAGCGGGACTGCAGCCAGGTTGATCTCAGGAGGGGAGCAGGCAAGCCGTAGGGTGGCCATCCTGCTGCGATAGGGGAGGAGTGAGTTGACCGGGGGGAGGCAAGCCTCACAGGGTAGGATGGACACTGAAATTGATGAGAAGCAGTTAGTGACCCACTGTTGGACCTTGCTCCAAAAGACTTCTATTTTCCCCATCATGGCAGTGTTGGGGATGAGGAGGTCAGCTCCATAAGAGAGGATAGGTAGGAGCAGGCCCATAGCCTGCCTACGGTTCAGGTAGGGGACTATGCCAATGCCCGAACGAGAGAGAAGCCTTCTGTGACCAAAGGCCTATTGTGCAAGGGCTAGCCTCTTGAAGAAGTGAGTAGATATTTCCATCGAGGGTGAGAACTAGTATCCTAGCCATTGGACTATAGAAGAAGGATGGAAGAGACTCCCATCAAGAGAGACAGGAGCCAGTGAGGTGGGAGAGCGATTCCTTGGAGTGCGCCAGTGGATGTGTTCGATGTTGGGAATGGAGAAGGATACTCCAATTGGGGTAGCCTTCCTCAAAGGTGGGTATTGTAATGTTGAAGAAGCTGTTTGTTCCTCTGGTATGACCCAGACCCAACAGTAACAATAAAATCTCAACCTAGGAAAACATAATATCCTTAGGGATGGACAAGTGTAGAGAAGATACATAAATTAAAATAATAAAGGAGAGATAGGGAAGCCCACTGGGGTACACACTTGATCAGGCAAAAAGATATTAGGGGAACCCTTAAAGATCAGGCAGCATTTGCAGTCAGTCAAAAATGAAAGGACCCAAGAAATTATATAAGGAGATACGCCTTTGGCGTGGAGTAGGCAAGATAAGCAATTTGAGGAAATATTATTAAAGCCTCCTTTGATATCATGGAAGAGGGTAGAGGTCTTGAGGCCTGCACACTGCAGTATGCAGACTTCGTGTATTAGGGCAGCGCATGCGTCAAAGGTTTTCAGTCCTGGAAGTAAGCCGCATAGGTTTAGGTGGAAAAGACCCACAGTGCGGGCCATTAGCGATAGGCAGGTTGCCATTATCCTTTCCACAATCTTGGAGATAGTTTCTAATAGGACAATAACTTGGAAGGAGGAGGGGGAGTTGTAGTCAGATTTGCTGGGCTTGGAGAGGACAATGCTATTGGCTTTTGTGAGGTAGGGAGGGGTGGAAACCATTGGTCAGCAGGGGACCTTGGAGGGATGTAAGGAAGGTGGAGTTAATATTGTTGATCCTCTTCCATATGCCATAGGGGATCAACCCAGGCCCGGGGTCTGAGGTGTTGGAGGACTTGATAAGGGTAAGGAAGACTTCCTGTTACTGAAGTGGCAGGAAATCTACAAAAGGTCGCAGGATGGATGGCGAGGGTTGGGGGTCTTTTGGAGAGAACAAATGATGCAAAAGGGAGGTGTTGACTTCGACAGGTGTTGTGGCCTTGGGAAAGGAGGGGAACAGGTTAGAGGGGTGTCCCCTAGTGATCCGGCGGGCAGCCTCCACTGACTTGGAGTCTAAGGAGGGAAGGAATAAGTTCCACTGTGATGCCTAAGCCTTTTTTACGGTCTTGAAATATGCAACGCGAGAGGCACAGGTGCTGTCAGAGAGGGTTGTAGAGGGGTACATGTGTGATATCCTTGCATGTCTGTTGAAAGCTTGGCAGATCTGTGATAACTCGGCTGTCCACCATCGCTTAGACCTAAAGCAAGTAAGCCTGATTGGTGTGTGTATGGCTAGGAGGGAATTGAGGGTGCCAAAGTGGCGGTTGAACCAAGTACTAAGTGAGGTTGAGGTCGGGAGGGGGGGAGTTGCTGGGACCAATAGATCCCTAATAAGAGGGGAGAGAGTATGCCAATCAATTTTGGTCCAAATAGGTGTAGGGTTAGGCAGGGGTAGAAAGGGCGTGGAGATGGTGATTGTGATTGGGACATGGTCAGAGCCAATCAGTGGGAGGGTGACACCCCATGAACTAACAAATGGGGCAAGGGAGGGATTTGCGAAGGCAAGGTTTAAGACTCCTGGTCCTGATATGCCAATGAAGGAGAACCTAGTAAATACACCTGGTATGTTTAAAAGCAAGTAGCCCAGCTCAGAGGCCAGGTCAAAATATGGGGATGAAAGGTTGAATTCAGTATCAGAAAGGACCCATAGAGGGTTGGAAAGTGGATCATGGAGGTTCAGATCCCCAAACATTAGGGTGAGGAAAGCATGTTCCCTAAACAAGGATGGTGGGGTGATCATGCAGAGGTGGGATAAGCGCCTGGTGGTGGAGTATGCATTGTAGACATGAAAGACCTGATGAGCAGAATTAATCAGGCCTGAGGTGTAGTGAATATCAATTGCCATAAAGTCCAGCCAGTCTAAAAAAAACTGCTAACAGTGCAAAAACTTGCATGAAATCAAGCAGAGCACAAACGGCAACCATAGGTTTGGCACATTTAGCAGTAGGTGGGGAAAAAGATTTATAAAGGGAAAATATTGGTAGCCGCCCCTTAAAGGCCAGAGAATCCCGCAGGGTGACCAAGTGTAGTGGGGTTGGCATAGCCTTAAGGCTATTCAAGAGGGAAAGAAACACATTCCAGCTCCCAAAGCAGTTGTGCTAAATGAGGGTTAGGGTATTGCCTGGCACCGACGTCAGGGGAGGTGGGTCCAGTGGAGGACTCATTAACGGAGGGAAGCCCGATAGTGTTATGGGGTAGTCAATTCAGTACTGTTGGATTGTCTATGCCGTGCTCGTATCGAGAAACTAGGGGAACTGTCAGGAAAGCTCAGTAAAAAGTATGATAAAAGATAAAAGATTTTCTCGAAGGCTTTATCTACTGAATAACTTGATAAAGTGATATATTGTTAAGGTCTCTTCTCTGTTGCTTGATGATCCCTTGACTACAGGGGATTGCTAACTATTGATACACTTTTTCCTAGGACTTGTGTTGGCCATATAAAGAAGTATACTGAGAGACTTCGACCATGGTCTTTAAAAGTGCGAACACAGTTTGACCCAGAAGATGTATGACACCACTACAGCAAATGATCACCAGGACAGTCTATTTCTCTGAGGGTGTCAAGCACTCCACAAGTAGAGAGCCTTCGATATCTTTGCCAAATAAACTAAGTTCAAGTTGATGCCGCCCATATGCGAACATCATACGGAATACCAGGTGATCAGTCTGGATGGCCGTCTTTCCTGCATATATGCACTCATGTGCAGATGCATTCGGATTATCAAGAATGCAGAATACGTAATATATCCACTTGGATAAATTACGCTCTCCTCTTTCACTGAGGCTGAGTAGTTCTGGATACGATCCTACATCTTGCCAGTGTGGGTGGTAGTCAATATAGTCCTCCACCTTGCGCTATATACCATCACATCTTTAGACTGGAAAGTCTAGTACCATATCCTATCTGTGTAACATGAGCTCCCCCTTTCCAAGCTTCGTCTCGAAGCAATTCTTCCACTTAGTACTCCTTCCGGTAGGGTTAAAAAACCTTCTGCGATAACTTGGCCACAGCAGGAAAAAGCTTTCCGTAGATACTACTTAGTCCAACTTTGGCATTCCCGGATTTTCCCTACGAAATTCCTCTACCAATTTCTGAGCATGCTGTAAGTGCTCCAATGGTTCCCAGGTGTTCTCATCTTCGGAACATCCTTTCCACTGGATAAAGTATCAAAGTTCTTCGCTCGTTTGTAAATGTCCTCTGAATCTTCGCTCATGTGAGATTATTTCAAGCTTAATAATTTTCTCCACCTCCGATTCAAGGTTACTTGAACTTCGTCTGGTGCCAGGGGTGGTTGTTCTTGGCCTGGTCGACATGATTTTCGGTATAGCTCGAGTAGCGATACAAGGAATACCGGATGGATTTTACATAGCTTGAATATTTCTATTTGTAGGTAAGGTCTCCTCGTTGCTCTAGGATTTTGAACGGGCCATATAATTTTGGCGCTAACTTCTTGGACGGTCACTTGGTGCGGATATTATTCGCGTTTAGCATGACCAAGACACCATTTTTGAAGTCTGGATGCCTTCGCAATTTGCGGTCATAATACTTGTTAATACCTTCACGAGTCTTCTCATGTAATTCCTTTACTTTTTCATGAATCGCTTTCATCCAGTGAGTATACATAGTAGCTCCCGGATTCTGAGCATCTCGCTCCTTCCTCCATTCTGTTTGCGGATGGTAACCATAGTTTGCAAAAAAGGGAGTTATTCTATGTGTGCTTGTTACCGAGTTGATATATGCATACTCAGCTAATGGTAGTAGATGGTACCAATTCTCCTGATCGTAGTTAATAAATATTCAATGTAGCCTCCCAGCACTTGGTTGACTCTCTCCGTTTGTCCATTAGTTTGAGGGTGGTACGCCCCAGACATTTTTCTTTTGATATTTAATGTCTTGCACAATGATTCCCACAATTCTCCTGCAAACTTTGCGTCCATGTCGGAGATGATTTCTGTGGGTAACCCATGAAGTTGCAAAACTTCTTTGATGAATGCCTCCACAACATCCTTTGTGGTCGCGCTTTCTTCTAAGCTGATAAAGTGTGCTATTTTGGTGAACCCGTCGACCACAACCATGATCTGGCTACATCCTTCATATTTACGAAGTTGTTTGATAAAATCTACCGTGGTAGATGCCCAAGCAGCAAATGGGAGTAGTAGTGGTTGTAACAGCCCAAAGCGTGCATGTCTTGGTGCCTTTGCCTTTTGGCACTCGGTACAGGATCGTACATAGTCGTTTATCCAGCTTGTAATTCCGTTCCAGTAAAAGTCTCTAGTGACAATTTCCAGAGTCTTTTCCAGACCGAAATGTCCTGCAATCTTAGAGTCGTGAGAGCCTTTTGCAAAATCTGTCTGCAGAGTTTCGTTTTGTGGAACATATAGGCGTTCTTTATAGAAGAGCATTCCATCCGTTAGGGTCCCTTGTTTAGGCATTTCTTTGCCAGCATCCCTTAGACTTTCTAGCTCCTGTTTTCTGCTTAGCCAATCTGGATCCTCGTTCGCTATATCCATTACCTGTTCTAAGAATTTTATATTAAATTTCTTGAGTTCGCATATTGCAATTATGGCATTAGACATTAGTGTTTGTCCCTTAATGCAAATCGGGTATAAGGTAATATCGGTTGAGTCCAGATATTTGTGCTTTGAGTCAGAATTTAGGAAGCATAATTGTGGTTGAGTTTCTTCCAACCCTAAGCCTGAGCTGCTAAACCCTAGGCTTGCTCTTTCAGTATTATCTAACTCGATGACCTCATGAAGTTCTCGCTGATCAATTCTTTCCACAATCATCTGTGCTATACGGTCTCTGGTATGTACCTGGAAAGCATTGTCAGTAGTATTGACTAGGAGGATTTTAACTTCTCCTCTATAATCCGCGTCCACTACTCCGCCTCTAATAGAAATACCATGCTTAACTGCTAACCCACTACGTGGTGCAATGCGGGCATATGTTCGAATTGGTATTCCGATAGCCAATCTTGTTCCTATGAGAACTTGCCCTTTTGTAGGAACAGTCTTTTCTTCGGTACTGTATAGGTCATGACCTGCGGCTAGCTTGGAACTTCGAGTTGGGATTCTTGCTTCTGGTTGAAGTCTTTTAACCCTTATCGTATTGGTTTGTTCCCCTGGAGGCAATCCTAGTCGGAGCTGTTTCGTGCTTTCTTTCCCCCATATAACTGAGATAATATACTTTTAGTTATCCTGAAGGTTTTCAAAGTGGTGAGACTGAAGTATAGCCTGCCTTGCATGCTCAGCTCCCTCCTTCGGGCGGTGGTCTGGCCGCCTGCTTAACGCATCTGGTTTGCCTCCTCTGGTTCCAGCTCGGTAGACAATTTTGAAGTTAAAGTTGGTGAGCTTCTGAGCCCAACAGATTTGTCTTGGCGACCATGCCTTAGTTGTTAGGAAATATTGCAGGTTTTGAAGATTGGTATAAATTGTAAAAAGTTCATCCGTTCCTGCAAGATAGTATCGCCATTCTTGCAACACAACTAATATTGCCAATAATGCCTTGTCATAAATGTCATAATTGCGTTCGGCGGGTGTCAACTTTTGGGACTGGAAAGCAACTGGATGTAGCTTTTTGTCCATGTACTGAGAAAGGACACATCCTAGTCCGTAATCGCTGGCATCGGTTTCCTAACTGTCTCCCTATCCTAATAGATATGATACAATATTGGCGCTGTGATGAACCTGCGTTTGAGCTCCTCAACCCCTACTTGTTGATTTTCTCCCCATGAAAAATCCTTAGGGTTTCCCTAAAGCAAATCGGTAATTGGCGGACAGAGCGTGAGAGAAATTCTTTATGAATCTTCTGTAGAAGTTGGCGAAGCCCATAAAGATTTGAATATCTTTAACCAACGTAGGTGGTTTCCATGCCTTGATGGATTCCAATTTACGGTCACTCAATGTGACTTCATCAACCGCAACAATATACCCCTGGAACTCGACTGATGTGATATAGAAGGTGCCATTCGTAAGCAAGATTGCCATTCTGGATTCTCCCAGTCTTTCTAACACTTTCTTAATCAATATGATATGACCCTTCACAGATTTAGAGTAGATAAGTGTATCATCGATGTATAATACAACTCCGTCATCAAGGAAGTCCTTCAGGATCATAGTCATAATTGACTGGAAGGTGGCTGGTGCATTTACCAAACCAAACGGCATGACATTATATTCATATAAGCCGTATCATGTTTGAAAAGCTGTTTTCCACTCGTCACCACTTCTTATGCGGATCAGGTGGTAACTATTCTTTAAATTCAGCTTAGTGAAAATACTGGCTCCTTCCACACGGTTGAGTAGTTGCGTCATAAGGGGTAGTGGAGATTTGTTATTGATAGTTACTTGGTTTAGCCCTCAATTGTCAACTACCAACCTTAGGTGTCCATCTGGCTTGGGCACAAACAGAATAGGTGCTCCTGCTGGTGATTTGCTTAGGGAAATTTACCATTGTTTTAACATATCGTCCAGATATGTTCGCAGTGCTCTCAACTGCTTTTCCGAGACAGGATATATAGGTCCCCAAGGTGTTTGAGTATCAGGTTTGAGGTCGATAGCATGGTCGAAGGTTTGATGAGATGGTAGTTTCGCCGCTGTTGAGAGGAGAAAAAGGTGTTTGTAACTGTGGTACTCTGGTGGTTGAGTATCGATTATTATATCTTCCTCTTCATATACCTTCGCAACTCATTCAATAACTACCGCCTCTGGGTCTTCTAGAACCCCCTCATCCCATTCTATTGAGATACCTTCATCTTCTGGCAAGAGATGAAGTTGAGATTCTGGATCCTCAAAGATCCAGCTTTCCGGGTGATGAATGCCCTTAATAGGGTGTTCATTATTCCACCATCCGAAAGGGATTATTATTCCATCGTTTCCTGTAGGTGCGATCTCACAAACAATCTTCGATAAGTGATATTTTTCCCAATTTCCAGGTAAAGGGGAAGGGTATAATTCCTTCATGTAGAGAATACGTCTCCTGTGAAACCCAAAATGGGTCTAGGATCTTTGCGAGATTCATAAGGAATATTCACTTCCTTGATCAAATTTTCATGCATGCTGAAAAAATTAGATCTGGAGTCTAATAGGACTCGTATTCGATATTGTGTCCCGTACACATAGATATATGCAGTTCCTTCGGGGCATTGGTAGTGTTCAGGTTCCTCAAGAGTGTGCTTTTGTCACTTCTGCGACGGTATTATGTCAGTTTGTCCTCACTTGGAAGACATTATGTTTGAAGAGCTTGAGATGTTTATGACAACGCCAGCATTGTTTTAACTATTGAGGTCTCCTCAGACGAACTAAACAAATAGTCAATGTTTAAGATTCTGGGCGGCCCACTACCAGCGGTCTTTACCCCCTGCCCAGGGGCTCCCAGGAAAATTAAAACCCCTGTCAATAGGGGAGAAACCTGTAAAACGCCATAAAAATGCAATAAGGAAAAATTATACGTCCCTTACATTGTTGCAAGAAAATTGCCTGAAGTAGTAATATGTTTGAAAATAAAATTTTATTTCTAAAAAGAGTGCTAAATTCCGAAAATGGTAACGGTTTCCGAATTTGAACTAGCCTGCCCCCAAAAGGAAAGGTGTTGTTTGGCCTTTTGCGCTATAAATGTTGTCGCCAAACACCTTCTCTTGGTTTGTCCATTCGTAGCTTAGTTGATAGAGTCTTGCCTTGGCTTGGCAGACTCTTCACTAAGGGCATGCGATCAAGCCTCTCTGAGGTTTGAGTAATAGAGTACCAGATTCTACGGTCAGTTGACTGGTGGAGCAGCAAGGCTGTCCATAAACCACTCTTCAAACCAAAAAATAAAAAAAATAAAAAAAATAAAAAAAAAAAGTTACGATGAAAATTTATTTTCATTGTATCTTACCAATTTTCGAACTTCAGGGGCGCATAATACTGGTACTGCGGATGGGGGTACGATGGTGGGCCAAGCTGGCGTTTTGCCAAATTTTTCCATAAAGTTATAATCCTTCATCTACCCAGCGTAGAGGGATCCCTTTTTTCGATTCCGGTTACTAGTGTCCTAGTACCCCGACTACCCAAGCGCCATTGCCGTTGGTGCCTTTTGGACATTTCTATATCCGATAATTCCCATAACCGAGGTGCGGCTTCACTTTGCATGTAATTAACCTTTGGTTGCACAGTTGCTGTTGGTAGTTTGCACCGGAATTTCACTCTTTTCCTTCATTTGCTTATCAACAGCCTCTTGTGGGATTCCGTTATTAGATTTCTTCCAGTCTGTGTGCTCATCATTGTTTTGGTTACCCATTTTCTTTTCCGATCGGTTTGGCTTATCCTTTTCCAATTTTGATAATAGAATCCGCTGGAGCCTCGATGAGCATAGACACCTTTATTGGGATCATACACGTTTTCTTTTCCTGAGAGATGTATTCATCAAGTGTTCACCATTCGATAGTGTCCGCCGTTCAAGCAATTCCTCCTCTTTTCAGCCAACTTCCCATATGGTTTCCATCCATTCGACATCAGAGGAGAATTTCAGACACAATAACCGTCCC
Source organism: Tuber calosporum (assembly GCA_003316355.1). Taxonomy (NCBI): domain Eukaryota; kingdom Fungi; phylum Ascomycota; class Pezizomycetes; order Pezizales; family Tuberaceae; genus Tuber; species Tuber calosporum. The sequence continues at coordinate 1,344 of QFET01007950.1, read as the reverse complement.
ATAATTCCCTCTGGAAGTTTGCTTTCTACTCCTAACCTTCAACTAATTCCAGTAAGTCCGGCTTTGATCTTAACGTTTTCGAGGAGAAGGAGATAAGTATCTATTTTTCCCTTATAAACTACCTTAGTCATTTCCTCTAGGGATCGTCTCTCCTCCTCAATGCCGATGTATCGCTTTGTAATTTCTTGTCGAAAGCGTTCCCATGTGGAATAGTCCAGGTCCCGAGTACATCCACATAATCCACCCATCACCTTCCGGTATTTCTCCAAGAAGGGTGCCACTTTGTTCTCCTTTGTTTTACACAAGGCAAAAACTATTCGGTGAGTATGATTTTCCCACTGTGCAGGGTTGCGATTGAAATAGTCTTCACAGGCTGTCAATCAATTTCGAACATCTTGGTTCTCATTTCCTTCAAAGAAGTAAGGTGGTTCCGCTATTAGCTTAGTAGGTCGGGAGAGTGTTACACATACGGAAAATGGTACAAACTAGTTGATGTGATAGTATATAGAACTGGGAGGTTACTATATGCTGGCAAGACGGCCATCCAGACTGATCAACTGGTATGCCGTAAGATGTTTGCAACTGGGCTACATCTACTTGAACTTAGTTCATTTGGCAAATGAATCGAAGGCTATTTACTGGTGGAGTGCTAGACACCCTCAGAATACTAAATAGTTCGGGGGATCATTTGACCGAGCGGGGCATACATTTTCTGGGTCAAACTGGGTGTCCACTTACCATGAACCTGGCCATGATATCTAAGGATACTTCATATATATGGCTAACATAAGTAACGGGAAAATTGTATATATAGTTAGCAGTTCCCCATAGTTAAGGGACACGCTCCGCGCCCTCTATTTTCCTCCCGCTTGAAACTCTTGCCCTTTTTAGCCGAACAAAACTTCGCCCTTAGGTGTGGCAACAGCCACGACACACCAAATCTTGCCCCTCGCTTAAGCTTCACTCTTTAGCGATACAGCCCTACTTCCTGTGTAACAGTGATGGCCACAGCTTCCCCTGGCCCCTCCAGGTCAGCCTCACTCACCCAGCACCGCACAGCCCCCTACTCAGCCCACTCCTCCCGCGCCAGCACCCCTGGACCACTCCCCAACCACCTTATTGCAACCCACAACCTCCTGGACGCTATAGTTACCCAGTTTAGCCTCTCCCAGGAATCCTTCCCTGCGTTTGACAACTCCCTCCTCCACAACCTTTCCGACGGAGTAGCCACCATCATCCCACTCCTCTGCACCGCCCTCTCTGGAATCAATGAGGTAGTTAGCCGACTTGCCGCACTGACTACGCGCGTGGATGGGATCTCCTCCGCTATCTCGACCCCCGCTC
>QFET01007936.1:0-10302 GCA_003316355.1 Tuber calosporum | reverse complement strand
TCTGCAACGTCCTTTGCGGTCGCGTTTTCTTCTAAGCCAATAAAGTGTGCCATTTTGGTAAACCGGTCGACTACAACCATGATCTGGGTGTATCCTGCAGATTTAGGAAGTTGTGTGATAAAATCTACCGAGGTAGATGCCCAAGCAGCAAATGGGACCTGTAGTGGTTGTAACAGCCCAAAGTGTGCATGTCATAGTGCCTTAGCCTTTTAGCACTCAGTACAGGATCGTGCATAGTCGTTTATCCAATTCGCGATTCCTTTCCAATAAAAGTCTCTTGTGATAATTTCCAGAGTCTTTTCTTGACTGAAATGTCCTGTGATCTTAGAGTCGTGACAGCTTTGTGCAATATCTGTCTGCAGGTGTTCGTTTTGAGGAACATATAGGCGTTCTTTGTAGTAAAGCATTCCATCTGTTAGGGACCATTGTTTCGCCATTTCTTTGCCATCATTCCGTAAACTTTCCAGTTCCTTCTTTCGGTCTAGCCAATCTGGATCCTCGTTTGCCATTTCTCTTACCCGTTCCAAGAATTTTATCTCAAATTTCTTGACTTCGCACTTTGCAATTATTGCATTCGACATTAGTGTTTGTCCTTTAGTGCATATCGGGTGTAAGGTAATGTCCGTTGAGTTCAAATATTCGTGCTTTCCGTCAGAATATAGGAAACATAATTGTGGTTGGTTTTCTTGCAACCATATATCTGAACTGCCAAACCCTTGGCTTGCTCGTTCAGTTTCATCTAACTCCATAACCTCATGAAGTTCTCTCTCATCAACCTTTTCCACAATCACCTGGGCTATCCGGTCTCCTGTGTGTACCTGAAAAGGATTGTCAGTAGTGTTGACTAGGAGGATCTTAACCTCTCCTCTATAGTCCGCATCCACTACTCTGGCTCCAATGGAAATACCATGCTTAACTGCTAATCCACTACGAGGTGCAATACGTGCATATGTTCCAATTGGTAATCCAATAGCCAATCCTGTCCCAATGAGCACTTGCCCATTCGCAGGAACTATGGTGTTTTCGGTACTGTATAGATCATGACCGGTGGCTAGCTTGAAACCTCGAGTCGGGATTCTTGCTTCCTATTGAAGTCTTTTAATCCTTATCATATTGTTCTGTTCCTCTTGAGGCAACCACTGACTGAGGTGTTCGGAGTTTTCTTTTCCCCATATAACTGAGACAACTAAGTTTCGGTTATTCTGCAGGTTTTCAAAGTGATGAGTCTGTAGTATAGCCTGCTTGGCATACTCAGCTCCCTCCTCAGGGCCGTACTCAGGCCGCCTGCTTAAAGCATCCGGTTTGCCCCATCTGGTTCCAGTTCGATAAATGATTTTAAAGTTAAAATCAGTGAGCTTCTGAGCCCAGCGAATTTATCTTGCTGACCAGGCCTTCGTGGTGAGAAAATATTCTAGGTTTTGATGATCGGTGTATATGGTTAATGGTTCATCCGTCCCAGCAAGATAGTGTCACCATTCTTCCAGCGCAACTAATATTGCCAACAATTCCTTGTCATGAATATCATAATTGCGTTCAGCAGGTGTCAATTTTCCAGAATGGAAAGCAACAGGATGTAGTTTTTTGTGCAAATATTGAGAAAGGACACATCCAAGGGCGTAATCGCTGGCATCTGTTTCCACTACTGTTTCCCTGTCCGGATAGAAATGACATAATATCGGAGCTGTGATGAACTGACGTTTGAGCTCCTCAAACGCTTGCTGTTGCTTTTCACCACAAGAAAAATCCTTCGGGTTACCTTTTAGCAAATCAGTAATTGGCGCGCACAGTGAGGAGAAATTCTTTATCAACCGCCGGTAGAAGTTGACGAAGCCCATAAATATTTGAATTTCCTTTACCAAGGTGGGTGGTTTCCAGGCCTTGATTGATTCCACCTTTCTGTCGCTCATAGTAACACTATCAATAGCCACAATATACCCTAGGAACTCCACTGATGTGACATGGAAGGTGCTTTTCGTAAGCGAGATGGCCATTCTGTATTCTCGCAGTCTTTCTAAGACTTTTCTAACCAATATGACGTGATCCTTCTCAGATTTAGAGTATATAAGTATATCATCAATGTAAACTACCACCCCTTCATCAAGGAAGTCTTTCGGGATCATAGTCATTATTGCATGGAAGGTGGCTGGTGCATTTACCAGACCAAATGGCATGACATTATATTCATATAAGCCGTATCGTGTGCGAAAAACTGTTTTCCATTCATCGTCGTTTCGTATGGGGATCAGGTGGTAACCGTCCTTCAGGTCCAACTTGGTGAAAATAGTGGCTCCTTCCACAGGGTCGCGTAGTTCCGTCATAAGGGGTAGTGGATATTTGTTGTGGATAGTGACTTTGTTTAGTCCTTGGTAGTCATCTACCAACCTAACACCTCCATCCGGTTTCAGCACAAACAGTATCGGTGCACCTGCCTGTGATTTGCTGTGGGAAATCTTTCCTTGTTTTAACATATCATCCAGATATGTTTGCAGTGCTTTTAACTGCTTCTCTGAGAGGGGATAAATTGGTCCCCAGGATGGTTGGGAATCTGGTTTGAGGTCAATAGCATGATCGAAGGTCTGATGAGCTGGTAGTTTCGCCGCAGTTGATGGGCAGAAAAGGTCTTTGTAGTTATGGTATTGTGCGGGTAGTGTATCAAGGATTATATCTTCCTCATCATCTACTCTTGCAACTCTTCGAATAACGACTGCCTGTGGATCTTCCAGAACCTGCTCATCCCACTCGTTTGATATACCTTCATCCTCCAGTAAGAGGTGAAGCTGACATCGCTGAGCTTCGAACCTCCAGCTTTCTGAGTCTTGAATTTCGGTTATAGGTTGTTCCTCATTCCACCACCCAAATGGAATTATTATTCCATAATTTCCTATTGGTGCGATCTTGCACACAATCTTTGATAAGTGTTTATTTTTCCCAATTTCCAGGTAAAGGGTAAGGGTGAAATCCCTTCTGGTAGATAATTCGTTTCCTGTAAAACACAAAATGGGTATCGGATCCTCACGAGATTTGAAAGGAATGTTCGATTCCTTGATTAAATTTTCGTGTATAACAAAGATATTGGATCCAGAGTCTAATAAAACTCTTATGCGACATCATTTCCCGTACACATAGATATGTGCAGTTCCTTCAGGACATTGGTAGCGTTTTGGTTCTTCGTGTCTGAGCTTTTGTCGCTTATGCGACGTTGTTATCTCCGTTCGTCCTCGCTTAGAAGACATTATGGTTGTATAGCCTGGGTGTTCGGGACAACGCCAGCATTGTTTTGACCATTGAGGTCTCCTCAGATGAACTAAACAATTAGTTAATTATTAAGGTTCTGGGCAGCCCACTACGAGCGGTCTTTACCCCCTGCCGAGGGACTCCCAAAAAATTAAAACCCCCGTCAATAGGGGAGAGACCAGTAAAACGCCATAAAAATGTAATAAAAAAATTATACTCCTCTGCCTCTCCCATAGGATAATACCCTAAAGGAGTAATAATTTTGGAAAATAAATTATATTTTTGAAAAGAGCAGAAAATTGCAAGAATAGTTACCATTTCCGAATTTGGAATATCTCCTCCGAAAGCGGTAATAATGGCACTTAAAGTAGTGTTAGGTTACCGTCTAAGACATTTTTGACCATTACCATGATTAGCGGTGCGGTTGGTTGCTATAGGGACCTTTGTTATTGTAGTTGTTGTTATTGTTTTTTGTTGCCACAACACCTTCAAGTTAACCGAGCCAATATCATCAGGTTTCCCAGAAGACTTGACAGCAGTTCAGCCATGGTCTAGTGGTAAAATGAGCCTGGCCAGTTCATTTTGTCCGCAGGGTCCTGCATTCAATCCACCCTTCTGGCAGATTAAACAACGGTAATTTGTACCAGAGGCATTTAGGGCTAGAGCATACCGGGAGGTCACCCCTGCTACTGCCCAGCACTTCCCGAGTGTCTAAAAACGGGAAGCACATCCTAGTGCTGAAAAACGAGATCCTTCTTCCGAAGAAGTAAAAAGCAGGAACCTAAAATTAGAACCAATCTGACGGAAAATAAAAAATAACCGAGATCTCCCTGATGGGGGAGGTCTCATTATCTGGTCCCCTGAATCCAATCAGTTGAAGCACGCTACCAAACCTCATCGAGGTTCCAGGGAACGACGGTTCCCAACATGCAAACATGGACCTGCATGCCAATTTTTTTGAAGAATTTTTGAATTCATTTTTTCGTCGGTAACCTTATTGTCGTGATATTCATCACCCTAGACTTGAGGGTTCCCAGTTTCGATTCCAGTCGCTATTGCTAGTGCCCCGAATACCCAATCGCCGTCTCCGTTGGTGCCATTAGGACATTTCTGTGTCTGATAATTCCCATAACCGAGGTGCTGGTTCGCTTTTAATCTGGTTCACCTATGGCTGTGATGTTCTTACAACAAGAGCAGCCGTTTGTGGTTTGCTGGAAAGTTTTGGTCGGTCCTTTGTTGGTTGCTTAGCGAAAGCTCTTGCTACCACTATGTCCTTTTGACATTTTCGACAAGTGTGGCTGTTGAGGCCACAGCGAGTGCAAGCCTTTCCTGTCTTTCGCTTATCCACAACATCTTGAGGGATTCCATCATGAGCATTCTTCCAGTCCGTATGCTCATCCTTATTATGGAATCCTCGTTTCATTTCCGATGGTTTTCCTAGAGCTGACTTCCATCGGGTAGGATTGTTTTTTTGTTTCTAGTCGGTGTATCCGTGTTTGGAGTTGAAACCCTTTCCTGTATCGTCGCGTTTTCGCTTGGATGCTCTACTGTTTGAGGGCTCACCTTTGGATAGTTTCCGCTGTTCCAGAAATTCCTCCTCTTGTCTGCCAACTTCCCGTATGGTTTCCATCTATTCCTAATCCGAGGAAAACTTTAGATGAGATAACCGGCGAAGAATTTCTTCAGGAAGTTTGCTTTCCACCCATACCCTCCAACTAATTCCTGTGAGACCGGCCTTGATATTGAGATTTTCAAGAAGTAGAAGATAGGTGTCGATTTTTCCCTTATAGACTACCTTAGTCATTTCTTCCAGGGCTCGTCGTTCCTCCTCGATGCCGATATATCGCTTTGTAATTTCTTGTCGAAAGCGTTCCCATGTGGAATAGTCTGGGTCTCGGGTATATCCTCCTAATCTACCCATGACCTTCCAGTATTTCTCCGAGAAGGGTGCCACTTTGTTCCCCTTTGTTTTCCCCAAGGCAAAAACAATTCGGTGTGCATGATTTTCCCACTGTGTAGGATTGCGATCGAAGTAGTCTTTACAGGCTGTTAACCAGTTACGAACATCTTGGTTGTCATTTCCATCGAAGAAGTAGGGTGGTTCCGCTATTAGCTTTGCTGGTCGGGAGAGTCCACCGATACGTTGTAAGAAAGCCATAGCTAACCTATCCTCAGGTACATCTTTTCTGGGAATAGACGGTAAACGGGGAGCACGTTCCGGCCTGCCGCCCTTTCTACCCCGTCCATCCTCTCCATCACCATCAGACCCATCATCATCTGGGTCAGGGGCATCACCAAGGTTACCTGTTGGTGGTGGCAGTGGTAGGTTATTTGCTCCACGGTCAACTCCTTTTCCTTTATCCTTCCTTGGAGTTGATGCTGATTCCTTTGTAGGAATAGTACCTTCTATTGGTACCATTGTGGGTCCTCGGTTAGACGGTCCTGGATCACCATAACTAGGTCCATACTGTGTTGGTGCAGGTGTCTTTTCCGCTAATCGAAGTACCAGAGCATCTAGGTAGGCCTTCATACCCGCAATCTATTGTCGTTGCTCTTGAGCCGCAATTTCTCGTTGCTCATTCATCCTTCTGGTCCATTCCTGTTCCTGTTGGTTCAACTTAGTATTGAGTTCCATTAGTGCCTTTTGCAGGATTCGGTTCCTTGTTTATGAGACTTGGGCCTGTTGCCCTTGTTGAGCCTGCTGGCGTCGGAACTCTTCCTGAACCTGCGTATGTAACCTTTGCTGCTCCCGTTCGGTGTCGCCACTCAATTGTTCCAATGCACGGCGACCTTCCTGTACCTCAGCATCATTAATAACTTCACCTCTGGCCATACGGCTCTGCAGCAAATCTAGCATTGTAAAACCCTGCCTGGCCTCCTGTGATAGTGCTGAGATCGCTATGTGATTCTCATCGGGACTTTCTTTCAAGGATCGGTCCAGGTGGCGTAATGCATATACAACATTTTGTAGGAAGTTATCTTGCGTATTGACAGGCTTCTTAGTTTGCTCGGCACGTTTCTGAACTCTTGATGGTGGACGACCCAAGATGAATAATGGGAGAGCTGGTACGACTTCGGGACGAGATTAAAGATGCTGAAGGGTTAGATTCTGTGTCATCCTCTTCGATCATCCTATCATTTCCCAAAGGACTAGCAATAGGTGTGTCATCACGTGCCATAGCCATGGCAGCTTGCTTAGACACCCCAATAATTCCTCATTGAGAAAATATAAAATAACCAGTAGTCTGGCCTCTAGGCCAAAGGTGCTAACTGGAAGAGAAATTAGCTTGAATAGCGGGTTTTTCCCCAAGGTTAGCAACAAGTATCTCTTCAAAAGGTAGGATATGGTAAATTATTGTTTGCGTTTTGTAAACACAGTTACCCGCCGTCTGTCTTGACGATAGATATGTTCTGTATATTTTCGCTGTATCCGAGCCAGTTGTTGAAGTGCTACTGCTCGGAAGTCAAGTGCGTATTCTTCGCAGCAGATGGGAAAAACGTTGTCCAAGTTGAGAGGTCGGCAGTGTCAACAATGTTGGCACTGATGAAAACTTTGAGCGTCAAAGTATTCTCTGGGCATGAGAGAATATAGAGTTGCTTTAGTGACAGAAGAGTAACTATATAGTGTTACGGGGTAGCCAATTCGGTACTGTGGAATTGACTAGGCCATGCTCGTATCGAGAAAATCGGAGAACTGTTAGGAAAGCTCGGTAAAAGTATGGTTAAGATAGAAGGGTTCTTGAAGGTGAATAACTGAATATATTGTTAAGGTCTCTTCTCCATTGCTTGATGATCCCTTCACTATGGGGGACTGCTAACTATTTATACACTTTTCCCATTACTTAGGTTGGCCATATAAAAGAAGTATCCTTGGAAACTTCGGCCATGGTCTAATTAGTACGAACACGGTTTGACCCTGAAGATGTATGACCCCACTACAGCAAATGATCCCCCGGACTATCTATTTGTCTCAGTGTATCAAGCACTCCACCAGTAGATAGCCTTCGATCTCTTTGCCAAATGACCTAAGTTCAAATTGATACCACCCATTTGCGAACATCATACAGAATACCAGGTGATCAGTCTTGATGGCCGTCTTTCCTGCATATATGCACTCATGTGCAGATGCATTCGGATTATCAAGAATGCAGAATACATAATAGATCCGCTTGGATAAATTACTCTGTCATCTTTTACTGAGGCTGAGTAGTTCTGGGTATGATCCTACTTCTCACCAGTGTTGGTTGTAGTCAATATAGTCACCTCCCGGCACTATATACCATGCCATCTTTAGACCCGAAAGTCTAGTACCATATCCCATATGTGTAACAGTTACGATCCTATGCTGTCAGCTGACTTGCAACAGGTAACTACTTCTCTGTAGGTTGCATGAAGATAACTGGGCCGTCCTTATAGTATGGTACCGGGTGTGGCGCTAATCTCAGGCACTAAGGTAGGAGTCCTATTGCCGTGAGTAGTACTAGGTGAAGATCCACTATTGTTCTTAGGCCTATGCCTAAGTTGTATTGATAGCAAAAACCCTATGGCTCGTATCGCACAACGCCAATAGAGGAGTGGGAGGGTAAAGAGGTAAAGTGATTGTATAGGAAAGAACTTAGATGTTTGCGTGAAGTGTCCTAACTACAGGCTGTTTTTATTTTTATTTTTATTTTTATTATTTTTATTTTTTATATATCATATATTCGTTAAGGTACAAGAACTTGCATGCAGCGCTAGCTATGGCATAAACAAAACCTTAATTCCAAAAACCAAAAACAAAAAACCCAGTGGCACATAAAGCCCCAACGGGACCGGTAACTGTCCATACACCTCTTACGGTAAACTCAATAAAGGAAAAACCAGCCAAGGAAACATACAGAAACCAAGCCATCAGGGGAGGAAAAACCACAAATTATGAAGAACTTGGGAACGAAAAGAGAATGTGGACAGGGGACCCTATGGGGGCTGGGGCAACCAAAGGAGGTAGCGATGAGGGGGGAGATAGTAACATGTCTGGAGGGAAGCCGACCTGCCTCTCTTGTAAATAGGCGACCAGGTTGAGGAGGAGTGGTATAGAAGACCAGATAGGGTCATCCACGCCTATCCCCACGACACCTTGGAGGTGGCGTCTGCGGGCTTCAGCGGTGGCCGTGCAGGAGAGTGTTGCGTGCAGGAAGTCTTCCTCAAAATCCCAGCATCGTGGACAGAGGGTGGACTCCCCTTCGGAGGCCCAGGAGGTATGAAGGGCTAGGTAGCTCTGGTGGGTACGCATTTGATGAATGCGGCCGGCCATGAACTTGCCAAGGCCCATCAAAGGGTGGGGGGACAGGGACGGTTTGTAGGGGTAGTAGTGTGGGGGAGGGCAGGCCTCTCCCCAGTCATTGATGAGGATCTGGTGCGCCCGCCTCCAAAGGCCAGTATAGGCGGCGCGTATGGCAGGGAGCGGGGGAAGATGAGGACAGAGAGGTGTGAGATCGGCATGTGGCAAGGGGGCGAAGGACAATGATCCCAGCATGGGGAGGATGAGGTGGGCCATAGCATCCATGGGGAGGTGGGTGCGGAACGGCGGAGAGGGTGGGGCAGTTTTCCAGTAGAGAGGATTGACATTGGGTTGGAGGTGCCGTGTGAGGTGACAGTACGAGTCAGGGGCGTGAGACTGCCGGAGGGAGGGAAAGTCCAGCAGGAGCCGCCCTGCGGCTGGGTTGATAGTGGGTGGGGCACATGCCAGTCTGAGCACAGAAATCCTACAGCGATGGGCGCAGAGGAGGCCGATAGGAGGGAGGGAGTTCACAAGAGAGAGGACAGAGAGTCTGGTAGAGCGGAAGCAATTGGTAACCCATCTCTGGATCTGGTGATAGAAGACGTCCATGTGTGGTAGCATTCCGCGGGAGGGTATGAAGAGGTCAGCCCTATAGGTAAGGATCGGGAGGAGGAGGGAGACAGCAAGGCGGTGGCAGAGGTGGGGGGAGAGGCCAGCCCCCGGAGGGGAAAGCCTGAGGACAGTGGAAAAGGCTCCTTGAGCGAGGGCAAGTCGTTTGGAGAAGTGGGTTGATGTGGAGAGGGATGGGGTGAGCCAGTAACCCAGCCACCTAAGGGAGCTGACGGGATGGAATACCTGCCGATCCAAGTGTATGGGGATAATGCAAGGAGAGCCACACAGGTTCTTAGTGCACCAGTGAATGAGCTCCGTCTTGGGGACTAAGAAGGGGACATTGTGTGCTGCTCCGCGATGCTTTATCCTGGAAAAGGCTGCTTGAAGCAGCTGAACATTGCGGCGATAGGAAGAAGATGATACTGTCAATGCAAAGTCATCAACATAGGAAAGTATAAGGCCCCTAGGAAGGGAAAAATGAAGGGAAGAAACATAAATAATAAAAAGCAAAGGGGATACAGGAGACCCGTGACATCCTCCGTCTCCTCTACACACCCGGCGATTGAAATCTCAACACCACGAGAAATCATCACCACTTTCGTTTCGACTCATCCTCACCCTTTGGCCATGCCAGTCGGTGGGGATTTGTCTTAATGATTCCCTCCTCTCCGCGCTCATTAGGGTCTACCCCTTTAAGTCTCCTCTCTCCCCTTCTGCCATCTTTACTGATGGTTCCTCTCCTTTCCCCGCTTTTGTTTTTGCCTCGCTTAGCTTTTTGCTCTGCCTCGCGTAACATTTGCACGGTCGGGAATTCCCTCTGACCTCCCTATACGTGTGGGAGACAGGGTTGCAGTAGGAGGAAACATTCTACAGGCCTACAGTTGTTTTGGCACACTCATGGTCGATTCCTCCACTCTCACTTTGATGAGAACTGCCTAGATGGCCACGCACACGATTCCGTTGGTCCTTGGGTCTACCCCTCCTCCATCCTCACCTCCTGACGGTTGATCGGCTGGCACCCTACTGCTCACCTAGCTGGCACCTTACTGCCTCCCCTAAGCTGGTATCTTACTACCACCCCCAGGCTGACACTCCGTCCTCTGGACTCAGCACTGGGCCCTGCCACAAGCTGGCCTCACTTCTTTAGGTTCCTCTTCTGAGGGGGCCCCTTTCCACCCTCGGTGCCGGGCTATATG
>QFET01007934.1:0-60789 GCA_003316355.1 Tuber calosporum | reverse complement strand
AGGCCCAGAGCTCTCAAGCTGCTCTTCTGGGCCCTCATGGGAGTTATGTGCCTAACACCAGTAGGTCTGAGTTGCTTTTCGTGATTATCACGAGGCTTTTGAGTTTCCTACGGAGATGAGAGAAATAGCAGCCTGTAGGACCTGGCCAAGGTCGAGAACCTAGTTGATTTCGCTTTCAGTAAGGGGTCAATAACCGAGTGACCAGTCGCCGTCGCTGTTAGTGCCTGAAAACCTTGTTTTTCAAGTTTCATCCATGTCATCCAGTTCCCTAATTCTCGGCTGGTTGACTTGGTTCACCTGGGTTGTGAGTGCCGTTTGCTAATTTGTTGGTAGGGCTCGTCGATATTAGGGTTTGAAATTTCCCCGTTTTTGTCCTATAACCAATACCGTGCCTGTTTCCTACAGAACTTTCAACTATGGTTGGCCAAAGTGCAACATGTGAACTTCTTGGCTTTCTTTCACTCATTAATTTTGTACTCAGGGATTCCTTTAGAAGCTTACAAACAATTGTTGTGCACAACATTTCTTTTAACCAAGGCTTTTTTCTGTTGTTCAGCTTGTTTTTTAAATTTGTAGGTGGACTTTTCAGCTCTAGTATGAATTTTTTGTTTTTCATTCCCGGTGGTGGTCTTGCTGAAATAGGGTTCATTCTCACATTTTCATTTTTGTGAGTTGCTTATTGGGTGGGTACTTTTTTCGGAATAGTCCTTGTTGTTTATTGAATGATTGTTCGGCTCTGGTAAACCTGTGGACTGCCTTAACCCATTTGCGATCCAAATCAGGATAATTATATTTTAGTCTACGCATGGCTTTAATAGCAAGCTGCCACTGAATTCTAGTTCCCCAAGCGATTACAGACGTTTCTGCCTGGATGTTATAGTTTTCCATGGTCTGGAGATAGTTCTCAATGTCTCATGTGTACTAGACCTTTTCCATCGTGGCTAAGGGTTTTTTGCCCCTTATGCAGTAGTGATAAATGTTGGCTAACTTCGGCCCAGAAGGTGAATTAAAAATGGTAACGTTCCTTGTTGGAAATCCAAGGTCGCCTGTCATTTGCTTACAGTAAGTTATTGCGAAGGGGGCCACCCTGGCTCTTTTCATTGTGCCTAAAGCATACTTTATGCATTCAGGATCGTCCTCCGATTGCCATGGGATTCTCCCTCTGTAGTCCTTGCATTTTAATAACTATACTCGATCATCCTGAGTTGGCATATTCTTGCACTTGAATGGTGGATCAGCTTGCCAGCAGTTGGTCCTGGCCAAACCTGGCTCCAGTCAGTTGACCTATGCGTCTGCTTCGGATTCGAACTTTCAACCATGCGAAGTCCTTCCTGATGGTTCACCTCTTTGTAATGAGGGGCAACCTCTGTTTTCTAAGCCTGGGTCATCGTCTAGGGGATTTAGTGCATTCCCTGTGGGAGGCGGGGCAAGTCCTTTTCCACCACCGCTGTATCCTTCTACACGATCGACTGCTTTCCCCTTGTCATCAAAGGGAATGAAGCTGAATTCTTCCCTTCCATCAGTGGTGGTTTGCCTTTACAATCCTTGATTTTCCATCGGCTATGGTTTAACAGTTTCCCACCCATAAGGTACCACTTTTGACAACTTGTAGTTTCGTTACTGCCAGACTTATTAGGGACAATATGCGACTCAGGTGCTCAGACGCTGCATTCTGGCTTTTGAAATTGCCATCTCTGGAAATCCGTTCCTATTCTAATCGCAAGGTTGAGTTCTCTTAACTAACCTCAGGTACAATCATGTTCTTCCTGCGATGCGACCTGCCTTTGCAGAAGTTATTCTCTTTGGCGGGCTAGGATTTCTTTCAATTGGAGATCTCGGTCAAGAGATTCCTGCCCTCTTGCACCAATGGTAGCATGAAGTTTGGTTATTACTGCTTCAGGTGTATAGCCCTTTTGTTCTTGAGCTCGAAACTTGGCCTCCAGCTTCATAGTGGTTGCTGTTTGCAGAGTAATCGTTTCTGCCGCCAGCATCTCCAAACTGGTATGAACCTGTTTTAGTTCTTCTCCAATAATGTGTTCACTGTGTGCAATTCGTTGTACATGGCGCTGAAGTGGGACTGTCTAAACCTGTGCTTGACTAGACCATTCATGGTATGCTAGATCAGCATTGTCAAAAAATTCCCGAAGAGTGTGGTTGATCATGCTGATGGCTTGTCCAATACGTTCACCCAATTTTTCCAAGTGTAAGTTTTCTGGCGTCCGCAGGTCGCGGGGTACTGGAGCGATTTCCTGGGGCTGACTATCTTACTCCATTGGGCTGTGAAAGGTGGTGGAGCGCCAAAGGCGATCTTGAGCGTCTAGGTGTATGGTCACTTCCAACAGCGAAACCTGCTCAATGTCGGACATTGCTGTGTCAGTCTCGACAGTCAGTTGTCGTAAGGACAATGTTTAGCAGTGGAGTGGGTGTCTTCCGAATCCCCACATGGAGGGTATAAAGGATATGATAGAGGAAAAGGAACTGCAGGTTTCACTTTCCTCACTGTCGTAGTCAATGATGGGGTGCCACTGGAGGGATTACCTGTGACGTTCTTAATACATTTGGGAGATATATTGAGGTGTTGGTATCAGTTTAGGGTTGGTGAACCTAGACAGTTCGTAGTGGTATGGTAGGAGTTTGATCTCGGGAAGGGAGTTGTGTCGGAGGTTTTATATAGTGCAGATAAAGTTTTCTAGACATGGTTCAAGAATACACTCTGCGAGGAGGGTGAAATCACATATGTGATTGTGTTATATTTCAACTGGTATGACTTTAAGGTAACCAATAGTCATGTATTGAGTGAAGGTAACTAGGATAAATATCAATATACTGTTATGGGTAGTCAATTCTAAGGGGTAGCAAATCAGACTATGCTGGAATCTTGCTTCGTAAAGTGAGATTGTCCCAGAAGGCTCCTTGACAAAGATTTTGAGTAAAAATAATTATAATTATAAAATCTCTCTTCCGTTGCTTGATGATGGCTAAAGCTGGAGAGTCCTTTGATATTTATATCCCGCGTCTGTATTTTCGCGAACTACTTCTAAATTATATATTTTAATATACTTGCAACTATTTCCATCCTTCAAATCTAAGGGCACGAACTGTTTGACCCTGAGAAACCTGTTACCCCTGCAGCTAATCAACAAGTCAGAGCGCCTTCCCTTCCTGATGGTGTTAACTATTTTACAGTCGTAGATGTCATTCCTTGTCCACCCGCTTAAACTTAGGTAGTCCCTGGTTAAATTTACCAATAGATTCTTCGAACTCCTAGTGGCCAACTTGGCTGCTGAGCTATCTAGACACTCTCTGCTTGCCCTTTGTCTTCCTGATAGCTTTCAGCATGCCGTATTACCTACTATCGGTCCAATACCTAATCATATAGCTATGCCTCTCCTTATCAACCTGTTCGGATAGGTCCTTAGACCAAGATAGGCATGTTTTTAGTGCCTGAGTGGGATCCCATGTTTCTCCTGGAGCCCACTCATCTGGTTCTGATTTTTGCGCAGAGTGTTTCATCACTTTCAGTCCCTTAAAGCAAAAGCTGTACGGAATTGGCCATACCTCTGCGGACACTGATCCTATGCACTTGAATCCAGCTGCATTGGGCCGTCCAGGTCTCCAACCCTCCTATACCCACCACAGAGCCTCCGGACCGGTAGACGGCGACAACACATATCTTATTACTAGAGGTGCGGCAACCTTCGGAATTTTGGTCAGTGGACACCTTTTACTGTATGCGCCACAGGTCATGTGCGGAGGCCACAAGGGGGCCTGAGGTGTATGAGTAGTATCTCAGCCCAATTTTTGTATGAATTCATTGATTGATTCCACTCCCTTATAACACTGGGCCTAAACGCCCCTCCTGGTGCTGCAACTGGCACTAGGCTAGTTATCCTCTAAGATCATGGTTTTTGTGGTTTCTGCAATCTAGTTCACAAGGCTGGTTCTTGAATGACTGGGCGTGCCGGCCTTTAGGACTGAGTTTGAGTTAGTATTGGGTTAAGTGCCTCTTCTAATCCCAGACCAAGGTTTAAAGTATCGATTTTACCTTGGGACAAGTCGTTATCGTGACTATTCTGGTCCGCTGTCTTATAGAAAGGTGTCTCTTAGGCGACGCAAGCAAATGGTACGATCCTATGCTATTACCTGATATACAATAGTTAACTATTTCAGGGAGGGTCAGAGTACTTTAAGTGGGTTGTCCTCAATGTCCTTGGATTGGTTACATGGTATAATGGGGCTGCCATTAATCGCAGCTAGCAAGGGAGGTGTAATTAAACTACCTTTAGGCCTAGGCGAGGATGTAGAATTATTTTTAGGCCGATGCCTACATTGTAAAGATACCCCAACTTCATTTCTTTTATCACAGAAGGTTAATAGTGAAGGATGAAGGAAAAAATGGTTAGTATTTGTATTGGCAAGAACTTAGATAGTTGTGTAAAGAATCCTAACTACAGGGTGTTTTTTATTTCTTTGTTATTTTTACTTTTTTTATTTCATATATCACTTGTTAAGGTACAAGAACTCACATGCATCGTGAGATATGGCATAAAGAAAACCTTAAATCCAACATGAACAAATCAAGGAAAGATCACCTCCCAAGCTCCTAAATGTGCTTTCCTCAAGACACGTCACAACATACGGTTAACCAAAGAAACTAAAAGAAACTAAAAGAAACTAAAAGAAACTAAAAGAGTTAAGCATTAACTAAATAGGAAAAGAAAGAAATAGACTTTCCACTACACCACAAGCGAACCAAAGCAAGGCAAATACTATGTAGAGGTCCGAGGTGGAGACGAGTACTAAAGGAGGGTAGGGTCATGGTGGAGTGAGGGGAAGATGGAAAGATCTGGGTGGAAGGGGAACTCCGCCTAGTGGCAGGCCTGCGTGTAGATAGAGCGGTGCTAGTGATAGAGATAAAATAGGCAAGGTCAAGGAGAAGGAGGAACAAAGAACAAAGGGAAGCATCAGGTCCAATGTCGGTTATAACTGGGAGGAGGATCAAACATATCTGGAGCATTGAGGGACAGAGGAGATAAACATAGCAGAAAGACTCATCCTCATCCTCATACCGCCGGCCAAGGGTAGAGAGGCCAAATGAGTACCTGGATGGGTGGGACCCAGGGTACCTCTTGTGGGAACGCATCTAGTACACACCTCCAGCAATAAAGTTCTGTAGGCCAATGAATGGGTAAGGCGAGTAGCACCAGGGAAAACAATCATACTCAGGAGGCAGTACTGTGGTAAGAGTGTCGTTGATGTGCTAATTGTGTGCCTTTCGACGGAGGACGTGGTAAGCTGAGGTCCTGGCAGCACCTGGTGGGAGAAGAGAAGGAAAGGACAGAAGGTAAGTCCTCATCAGAGTGGTATAGCGGAGCGAGCAGAGGAGTCGTAGTGCCAGATGCGGCATAGCCTAGCATCAATAGTGCGGGGTGTGCGTACAGAGAGGGAGGGGGTTGCAGTCCTCCCATTTAAAGACAGAATGTTAGGAGGAAGGCACCTCCATAGATGGCGGAAGGAATCACATATGCAGAAGGGTAGCAGTGAGGGGAAGGCAGGAGGGAGGCCAAAGTAACTGGGCTAGCAGAGATGGAGAAGCTGCCAGAGGCAGTGCATCCAGACAATGTCGAGGCCTGGCCACTGAGGCCACTGCTGGTATAAAGAGCCTGCCGAGAGGCGAGGAATGGCTAGAGATCGAAGCAATTAGTGACGCATTGTTGAACGGAGGGCCAGAGGTCCCCCATGTGATCCTGCAGGGTGCGCAAGGGGACCAAAATGTCAGCCCAATAGGGGAGAATTGGGAGTAGGAGGGGAAGCGGTAGACTATGACACCGGTGTTGGGAGTGGCCGACCTCTCAGGGGGAGAGTTCTTGAATGGTGGAGAAATCACCTTGGTCGTGCGAGAGACAAACGAGCAAGTCATTGTAGGTGGAGAGGGAAGGGGTGGCCCAGTAGCGACGCTAACAGACTTGGCAGTAAGTGGAAAAAAGAAGAGCATCAATATCAATACCGGAAGTATCTAAAGCCCCAAGCTGAAGTAGAGTCCTCTAGAGCATCATTTGAGTCTTAGGGACAGAAAAGGACACACTATACCTTGAGTCCATACACTTAAGTAGGGCATAAATATTATGAAGAGAGGTACTTTTGCTCCGCTAGGTGGTATAGGTGACAGTAATGGCAAAATCATCAACATAGAAAAGAATACGAAACCTAGGGACGCATAAATTTAAGGAAGAAACTTAAATAACAAGCCACAGAGGAGAAAGTGGGGACCTTTATGGGGTGGCCACAGGCAAGGGGGAAAATATTCGCAGAGAACCCTGAAACAGCAGAGAGCAGGTGGGGCCAGTGAGGAAGGACCTGACCCAGGCCACAAGGTAGTGGTTGATCCCTTAACGCATGAGGGACTCTGGCAAGAAAGAAGGGTCAAAGTTGTCAAAACCCACCTTGAATTCCAGATGCAGTGTAGAAACTCTGTGGTGCGGCCATTGAAAAGAGTGGATGGTCTGAACCAAGGAGGCGCCGTTGTCCAAGATTGACACACCAAGCAGAGAGCCGCATTGATTGCGACTCCAGAGCCCAACAGCAGGTGCAATAGGCTGGAGACAGGAGGAAAACATGCATTTCGATAATATTGGACGAGGTCTGTAGGTGGACAAGGATGTGGAAGGATTAAGGGGAATGATAGTAGGCCTTCCTAGGCTAATCCAAGATAAGCATTGCCCTAATTCAGGTAGAGGGAGTTGAAATTAAAAGTAGTAGTGGGCCAAGGAGAAATGTGAGGATGAGGAGGTGCATCGCATGCACCTTGTTACAAAAAGAGTAAAAGATCTTATGGGGTCCAGGCGCAGAGGTGGATGATGAGTAAGCGAGATTGGATGCTACTTCCTCAAATATGATGGGGGGGTAGACCCCATAAGGACACATGATAGAGTGAAGATCACAACGTACACAAGGGGGAAAGAAATGTTAGAGGAGGGCATGATTTAATCATCGGGGGTATTTGCGCCCGCAAGGGAGGGGAACTGCGGCGGAGGAAGGACGAGAGCCAGCATTTTGGTAGTCCTGATACGAGGAGGTCCAATGCTCAGGAGGAGGTTAGACAAGTAATCTGTTTTGGCAGCCTTAATTGCTTTGAAGTACCCATGCTTGAAGATGTTTACAGCATCCTAGACAGATGGTAGGGTGTCGAGGCGTCTGGCCTCCCTAGAAGTAGAGTGGACCTCCTTGTGTAGGGTAGACAGAAGTGGCAACAACTACAGCTTCTCATACTTTGATCCTAACTACAGGCTGTTTTTTATGTTACTGTTTTTCTTTTTTTTTATATATATCTTATATGCTTTGTTAAGATACAAGAACTTGTGTGCAGTGCTAGGTATGCCATAAACAAAACCTTAACCTCAAAAAACCAAAAAAAATGGAAAGCCACTACACATTAGGCTCCAACTGGACAGGTAACTGTCCATCCACCTGGTGAAGTAAACTCAAGTAAGGAAAAACCAGCCTAGGAAATATCCAGAAACCTACCCTTCAGGTAATGAAAGACCACAAGTGTTTAAGAACTTGGGGAAGAAAAAGCTGGGAGGGAGGGGAAACCCAGGGGGGGTGCGGGCAACCCAAAGAGGCAGAGATGAGAAGGGAGATAGTAGCATGTCGGGGGAAGACAACTAGCGTCTCAGGTCAATAGGCCACCAGGTTGAGGAGAAGTGGTAAGGAGGAGGAGGTAGGGTTGTCCGTGGCCTATCCGCCTGACACCTTGGGAATGACATAAGCCTGCATCAGCAGTCGGAGAGGAGGAGAGTTTAGCATGCTAGAAGTCTTGTCGTGGTCCCAGCACTATGGAGAGAGGGTGGGCTCCTCTTCGGAGGCCCAAAAAGTATAAAGAGCCACGTAGCTCTTGTAGGCACAGATTTGACGAATACGGCCCACCAGCTACTTGCTCAGGACCATAGAAGGATATGGGGAAAGAGACTGTCAGTAGCGGTAATGGGCAGGGGGAGCGCCTGCCCCTCCCCAGAATATGATAAGGTTCTGCAGGGCTCGCTTCTGAAGACAGGTGTAGGCGGTATACTTGGCAGGTAGCGGAGGGAGAGCAGAAAACAAGGCTGCAAGATTTGCACCTGGTAGTGGGGCAAAGGACAAAGATTGAGGATGGGGAGGATAATGTGGGCCATCGTATCCAGTAGGAGGTGGGTGTGGACAAATGAGGCAGGGGGAGCAGTTTTCCAATTGAGAAGATTAACATTGGGCTGGAGATACATTCGAAGGTGACGCCAGTGTGAGGAACCCAAGAGTGGAAGAAGAAGAGAAAGTCCAGGGGGAGCAGCTGGGTGGCCAGGTTGATTGTGGGCGGGGCAGACACTCGTTTTTAGTGCGGTAAGTCTATGGCGGTGGGCGCACTACGGCGATTGGAAAGGGGCCCTATTTTGGGAGAGGATACAGATACTGGTAGAGTGGAATGGATTGGTAACACATCTCTATATTCGGTGCCAGAAGATATCCATATGACGCAGCATGCAGCAGGAGGGTACAACGAGGTTACCCAGTATGTGACATGGGCAGGTGGTGGTACATAGCGAGTAGGTAGTACAGGTGGGAGGAGAGACCAGCATCTAGTGGGGAAAGCCTGGGAACTGTAGCAAAGGCGCCTTTAGCAAGGGCGAGAAGTTTCGAGCAATGGCTGGAGAAGGAAATTGATGGGGTGAGCCATTAGCCAAGCCATATGAGGGAGTTGGCAGGATGGAAGACCTGCCGATCCCATTATATGGGGATGATGCAGGGGAGGCCACACTAGTTCTTGGTACGCATGAGAATAAGGTACGTCTAGGGGACTGAAAAGGGAATATTACACGCAGCTCCGGAACGTTTGATGGAGGAAAAGGCTACCGGCAGCAGATGAACATGGCCACGGTAGGAAGAAGATACAGGCATTGCAAAATCATCAACATAGGGGGGAATAAGTCCTCTAGAAAGGGAAAAATAAATGCAAGAAACATAAACAACCAAAAGCCAAGGAGATGCAGGAGACCCATGAGGGGTGCCAAGAGAAATAGGAGAAATAATTCCAGATGTGCCCTTGAAGAGAAGACGGCAGGTGCGGGCAGAAAGATGGACCTGACCCTGGAGATAAGGTAGTGCTTGACCCCTTTTTTCCTTAGTACGGAGGAGAGTAAACCTGGATGCACGTTCTCAAAAACACCTTTGATATCAAAGAACTGGGTGGAGACATGGAGGGAGGGGTGATGGAGGTGTGGATTGTATGGCAAGGGTGGTGACGGCATCAAAGGAAGAAAGTCCCGTAAGGGTGCCACATTTTTTGATACTGAGGAGACCAAAGGCCCTGGCAAGAAGCGCAAGGAGGGAGGCGAAAATTCTCTCCAAAACCTTGGGGATTGTCAGGAGAAGGACGATGACCCTCAAGCAGGCAGGGGTGGCATAGGATGTCTTGCCTGACGTGTCCAGGACTAGGCCATTGGCCTATTTGAGGGAGTGGGGGTGGCCACTGTGGATGAAAAGAGGGGAGAGGAGAGAAACTATTAAGAAGCAGGTGGTTTGGTGGAACACTGTCCATAACCCATAGGAGCCGGTGTCTGGACCCTGTGCTCCTGTGTAGCAGTAGGCCGTAAGTACAGCAGATCTCATCTAAGGACACCTCAGGGGTATCGGAGAAGGGGCGAAGGATATAGGGGCGAGGGACGAGGGATGTTGTGGAAAGATGTAGTTAAGGATTGCATTATTAATAGAGTCGGGAGTATGAGACCTTGGGAGAGTAGGGAATTGAGTTTTGGGGAAATCTAGGGCCTGCCATTTGGGGGCCCAGAGGGAAGAGGGAGTGGCGTTCGGAGTAAGGTTGTCCAGTGGGCCTTTATTGCTCTCTTTATTACCCTGAAGTAGCCAAGGTGGGCAAGTCAAGTGCCATTGATATTACTCATAGAAAGGGAAGAATGATCCTTGTGAGTACAGTAGTGATGTTCTTTCCTAACTGTGGAGACAAGGGGTAATCACCAGGGCATGGCCCTGGGTAACCGGGGCCAGACGAGTATATGGTTGAGCAGAATAAAGACAATACGACCGTTCGGGTGTCAAACAATAAGGAAGGCGAAGGAGAGGCGGAGAGGCGTGGTATGCTAGAGACTTTCAACTCCTCAAGCAAGGGCGAGAGGGTGGTCAGGTCAGCCAAGGCCCAGTTCGGTCGGGGAGGTTGTTGTGTGTCTCCAGGATGCCTAAAGGAGAGCAAAATGGGGACATGGTCTGAACCAGTCGAAGGGAGAGGAATGCTCTATGAGGAGATAAAAGCGGATAATCCAGGAGAGGCAAAGGAATAATCCAAAACAGAGGGTCTACCCCGCCACCTACAAGGAAATGGGTTAACACCCCAGGTTTGTTCAAAAGCTGGTAGCCAAGCTTTGCAGCTCTTGCAAAGCAAGGAAAAGAAACAGTTACCTCAGAGGGAGAGTGGGCCTGTAGGGGGTAGCTGGTGGGGTAGTGGATTTTAAAATTACCTAAGGAAAGAACTTGAAACCCATCCAGGGGAAACAACTCAAGAGGAGAAATAGTACATAAGGAGGATGCTCTGCCATGCAATGAAACTGACTGCAGTACCCGAAGCCATGGAAATGAAGACCCAAAAACAAGTCTGTCTGGAATAAATCAAGGCCCGTAGTGTGAGATGTTACAAAAAAAAGGAGCAATATGACTCTCATGGAGAGTAAGGCAGAGTAAACATAACAGGCCACCCATGGCTTCTTAGAGTAGCAACAGGGGTGGGAGAAGGACTTGGAAACAGCAAAGGTGGGAACACGACCTCCAAAAACTACGGGATCCTGGCTACACACTAGGGAACTAGGAAAGGAAAGTTCAACTAAAGTATTAAAAAAGGAAGAAAACACATCCTCTGTACCAAGGCACTTGTGTTAAGCACAGGAGGAAAAGCACAAGGCCTTAGGGGCATCATGCGTGAGAGAAGAAGTTGTGTAATCCATTACTGGGTAGACCCAATAGGATCAGGCAGGGCAGGCGAGCTGGTAAGGTCCACAGGGGTGCGTGGGTTAACATGCAAGGAGGAGGACCTGGACATGCCAGTGCCAGACTGGGCGGGCCTCAGGGGTCTAGGAGTAGTGAGGTCAACGGCAGGACTCTAGGGCCCTGAAAGAGGTGTAGATGGACGTGAGAACTTTGGAGGACCAGGGGGCATATCTGGCATTTCATCTCTCTGGTCATTGTCCGTGGGGGGTAGAGTTGAAGTATGTTTAGGGATAGAGGGAGTGCACCTATATCAGCAATCTCGAGAGAGAGTAGTGGACCTAGTGGGGCAGTCACGATCGTTGACTGAGCGATCCCCATTGCAGTTCTGGCAGTATGGAGGGAAGGTCAGGCAGTAGCTTATTACGGGTTTGGTGTTGCCTGGCTTGAGCATCAGAGATTGCGTAACGGAATCCTAGTATGTTTCTACTATTAGTACTCACTTGATGTTGGTTATTACTTATTTGGGTTTATACCTGATAAGTGCTACTATTTGGTTTTCATTTCCTACTTGGTTGTGACTTCCGAACTGGTTATTCTTTCCTTGTTCCTTTATTATTACCCCCTCCTTGCTTCTGCCCCTTTGAGTATCACTATCCTCCTACTATGCATACAGAATTAGTATAGTATTACCGCTTGCTTGTTGCTAATTGTTTGTATTTGATTACTTGATTTATTAGCTCCATCCTGTCGCATTTAACCATCTGTTTTCGGACTATGGTTACCTTGTTAATCTCCCTCTGTTAGCATGTGTGTTATACTGAATGTTAGTGCTTTTGTTAAGTTTTCCTTACTACAATCTTTTATATTTAAAGAGCCTGCAATCTATTATGGAATCAGACCCTCAAGCCTCAAAGGATTATCATCTTTAATACATCAAGTTGCATGGTCTGTCTATTAGTTCCTTACCTTTTACCTTGTTTATTGAAGACCTTGCGATTAACGCTTCTACCTGTATCCTTATAGTATCCTTCTAGTCCCTTTGGGATTCTCGAGATACTTGGCAGTAAGGTACAGATTGGAGTATCTGTAATAGGCGCTCATGTGTTGGAGGAAGCAGAAGGGGCCGACTGGGTTGGGAGTTTTTCATCGTAGGCCTCAGTAACTAAAGGCCCAACAGTTGTGGTATTGTGTGTAGGGGGACAACAAGAAGGCCCTCCCAAACCTTCTATGGACTGAGAAAAGAGTAACATGTTGGAGGAGGGAGGAGGGGTGCTTAGCTGCCGTAATAATACCTAGGGGACTGGAATCTTAGAGGTGTGAGGCGGGGTACCTGTTTAGGAACCTAGCAGAGAGGACATGGACACCAGTGGAGTTAAGTATGAACGTGGTGATGAGGGAGAAGAGATAATTTTCTTTCTTGTGGAGCCAGGAGGAGGCGACATAGTAAAATGCTATCAAAATGGCTGTGGGAGATGGACGGAAGAGGAGCATGGGGTTGTTACCAACTGGCAAAGATTGGTAGAGGGGCCTGAGGAGGGCATCAAAATACGCGGCGTAAGACAGTGCTGGGGGTTGGGCATCGAGGCCAGTGAGAAAAACAAGGTCGCGATTGTTGACTGAAGCTTAGAAGCCACGTTGCAGGGTGGAGTTTACATCAACTACTACTTAGGCTGCCAGGTCAGCAAGAAGGCCTGAGATGACCAGACGATCAAGGAGGGGGGGTGGTCTGCGAAGGGGGACGAAAAACCTCCCGGCGTGCCGCGGTGAGCGGTTATGGAGAGAGTGTCTGTTGTGATTGAAGGGAGGGGGAGCGATAACTGGTGGAGGCTGGGGTAGCATAGTTTGGAGTTGCTACAGCAACCTTGGGAGCAGAGGAAGGGCTAGCTAGGGAGATTCCCGTATTCCTTCTGCCTATCATATTCTAGGAATAAATGGGGGTGCAAGTATCATAGTCACGAAACCTATCGTCAGAGACACCAGCTATTACTAGACGTGGGGTTCAGGGGAAGGGGCAGGAGGTTTGGGAAGAGGGGCTGATGGATGCCCTTGGCGTCCCTGGGTCTGGCAGGAATGACACGAATTGTGGGAGCGGTAATAGTGGTAGCAAGAGGGGCTAGTGTGATATGGTAGGGCAGGTCACAAAGCTAATGACGGTTTGAGGTGTGGTTGGAGGTGGTAGGACCAGATGTGGGAGTAGAGTTGGCTAAGGCCCTGTTCGGTTGGAAGGGAAGGGTGGTCAATCTTTCCGTTGAGAAACGTTGTGATCTGTGGAAACGGTCAACCGTTCGTTGCCATCAGGGTAACTTTTCATGGCATCAAAACAAACACCTTGTTGCCCTTTGATAGTTTTCTTATTAACATGGGAGCCTCGTTACTTGAATGAATTTTAAAAGCACATTCAGGGAAAGCTCTTGCCTGGACCTTTCTTCGACCTACAAAACCTTCCAAATTGAGAATTCAAGCTCAAACCCACCACTCCAGCACCCACCCCTGTGATTCACCACCGGTACTCTGCTCAGCCAAGCTTGCAGAATTTATCCTGAGACTGAGTCAGCCTTTCACACTTCATCTCTCCACCGTTCTCGCTATGTCTTTCAACAATTTTTCACCAGTATTCCCCCAGGAAGCAGTATCAGTCTCTTTACCATCTGGGATTTGTTCTAGTAGTCAATCAAGGTAAGCTGCTTGTTCAAGAGTGATAAATTTATTATTATTGCTAACAGAAATAAATAGCTCAAACTCTGAGAATCCTATTATTATTTCTGACAACACTACGCTTCCTTCATCCTTTGGTCAAAAGATATCAAAGCAACGAAAACCACGAATGCGTCCTATCAACTTGTCTCCAGAAATGACCACCGTTTTACTGCGAGAGCTCGTTCAAGCAATCTGATGTGGCAAAAGGTCTGATAACGGTTTCAAGAAAGAAGTATGGAATGAGATTGCAGAAACAGTTCGAACTGTCTCTGGATATGGAGTACTTCTGACTGGAGATAAATGTCAGGGAAAGCTGGAAAGCTTGTAAAGGAAATGGAAGATTTGGGCAAGATTGAAAGAAATGAGTGGATTTGGATTTGACCCAATAACGGGTACAGTGACAGCACCGGATGATGTTTGGGATGCCGAGATCCAAAGAAAACCAGCAATTCGCGAGTTTCGAGATAAGCCAATGGGAAATATTGCAGAATTGGAAGAGATAGTTGAAGGTTTTCACGCTGCTGGACGAGGGGCGATCTATCCTAAAGCTGGATTTAGTCAACAACAACCTATCGATATCGAATCCACCATGCACGAAGATGACCAGGTTGATTCTGATCATACTGAAGCTCCTGAGAACACCAATACAGTCAAGAGACGGAAGATTGATGATGTCAACCCATTGATGCCCTTAGGCCGTATTCGTCCACGCCTAGACACTCCCTCGGCCCGTCTTGTGAATGTCATCGAGAAGATGACTGCAACTCCTATCACCCTTCCAACTTCTACATCTATTGTTGGACAGGCAGTTACAAAGCTTCGGGAAAATTACAAAGGGAAAGCCAGCTGGTTAATGGGGGATATTCTTGCTGGATATGGAATTTTTGAAAATTCTGTTAAGGCAGAGATTTTTGTGGCTCTAGATGGGGGAGAAGACGAGAAAATGTGGCTTAGAGGTCAAATTGAAAGTCATTAGGCTTGACACTTGTATTATACTGGCTAGTTTCTTCTCTGTTTGTTCTGATAGTCTACATAGTCAATCCACATTTGTGTAGCCAGTCTGTCTCTTTCTTCTGCCATCTCCTTCATATCCTGTGAACGACTACTGCCATGCATTTGCTCAATATTATCAGTCAAGTCCAACTCATTATCAATATCCAAGTCAGTATCATTCTGATTGACATCAATTTCCTTGAAAACTCATCCTCTTCACCATTTGCACGATGGCGAATAAAGTTCTGCAGAGCACATAAAACTAGAATCAGCTTCGCTTGAACATCAATGGTGTACTCTGGGCCAGTATCTAGTATACGAAATCGGCAGCGCAGAACTCCAAAGATTCGTTCAATAACATTTCTCAGTTGAGCATGGCGGAGGTTGAATAGTTCTTCTTTGGTTTGTGGACGGTGGCGGGCACGAGCTTGTTCCTTAAGATGGTACCGTACTGTTCGATAGGGTGTAAGAAAACCTTTCCGAAGACCATATCCTGCATCTGCTAGGTACACAGCATTTTCTGCTCTGGGAAATCCGTTAAGCTCCGCATTTTCGAGCACACGAGCATCATTTGCTGTACCTTCCCATCCAGGACAAACATAAAAGAAGTACATCTCCAGACTACATCCAGCCAGTACATTTTGAGTGATGGCACCCTTACGATTTGGATATGTAGCATGATGTTGTCTTGGAACATGAGCTAACACATGTGTGCCATCGATTGCTCCTCGTACATTCTTAAAATATGACATCTTCCCCCAGTCTTTGCGAATCCTGGCTGGGATGTTATCCGCTGGAGGGCGAACAAAGGTCTCATACAATGGCAGTAGAGCCCGTAGAATGCAGTGAAAGTGTCTAACCTATTATCAGCATGTTATTTTTCAAAATGTGTTATTTTTCAATATAAGATCTACCTACCATGAGACTGTATCTCCACTATGTTGAAACACCTCCTGGGTCTCTCTATTTTTCCTTCCATGACCGACTATTAATAAAAACATAATAAGCTGCTCCTCAATAGAGACATGGCGCGTTGCCTGAAGGAGTCCACCTTCAATAACCCAGTCACGAAGATCTAACAAAGTTGTAATAGGCATTCGGATAAGTTCAAGGACACGACGCGGATGTGCTTGAAGAATTTCATTCGTATATTGGCGACCTGAGCGTATAGACGTATGTACTTGCTGATTTGAAAGAAATAAATGTGCATAAATGGCAATACTGATAGTGATTTGAATCTGTCTTTGAATAATTGCATTATTCATTATCGAAATTGTGTTGTTGGTTTCCATTGGAGAGGTGTGAATATTCATCAGTATAAAAAATAATTAAGCTACAATTTGGTAACAGTTTTCATATCACATTTCTATCGAGCAACTATAGTATTATGAGTATCGTTGAATGGCAAGGTGACCATTCTGTAACGGCTGTTTTGGGATGGAAGGGTTTTGCCAAACGCCAGTTCCGTTTGCAAATTTTGTAACGGAAGGGGAACGGGAGAGAACGGTCATTTGTATGAGGGAACGGAAGGCAAGCGTTCCAACCGAACAGGGCCTTAGCCGTGATAAGACTGAATGCCTCCTAGAGTCCTGTAACGTCCCTCAGTAATGGTATAGCGCCTGAGCTATCGTTGTGTAATTAGTAAGGTTTTATCCGGACAAACTTCCGCTTATCCCTAAATCTCAGATAGCTATTCCGTGGGACCCCCATACCTCCCATCGGGATTATAGGCACCTAGAGTACCCTCGGAAGGCCATCTGATGTCAATGCTAATAACTTGCCGTGGTCGGCCTTCGCCCACCCCTATATATATCCTGCGGACAGCATCTGGTCGGAAGGACGGCGGTGAGGTATACGGGGTTACGCTGCCGCCTTCGATTTCACAGTTTTGTTA
Organism: Tuber calosporum; assembly: GCA_003316355.1. Lineage (NCBI taxonomy): Eukaryota > Fungi > Ascomycota > Pezizomycetes > Pezizales > Tuberaceae > Tuber > Tuber calosporum. The sequence continues at coordinate 44,243 of QFET01007934.1, read as the reverse complement.
GGCTTTTGCCAACTGTCACCCTTTCCCACCCGTCACAAGGGGCGCACGTGGGAGCCGCAAGGGCGAGTTGGACGCGCCAAAGCCACTCCAAACACCCTGGGGTACTTGTTGTAGGATTTCACGCTTCGCGTAACGTTAGGGGAGGGTAACTTGAGGTCCACAATTTCACCAGCGATCCCCAAGGTAGGGTAACTAGGCCCAATCATGGTGCAAATCGCTGCGGAAGTCTGTGTAACACCCCTTTGCATCACCAGAAGGTTCCGCGTAACTGACCCAAATGTTACACGCGATTCCATGAGCTAGAAACACCCGGTTAGACGAATGTAGCACGCCCAGCACCGTCTACACTTCTTACCATATTTTCCTAGGGCCCCCCAGTTACCCTGCCTAAGTGGTTACCCTGCCTAGCTGAGGAGATGGGTTACCCTGCCTAACCATGCTTCCGGGTTACCCTACTCATGAGAGTTACCCTGTTTGACGGTAGCTCTGGGTTACCCGGTCTAGCGTGGTTACCCTCCCTAAGTGTGCACCAAGATTGCCCAGCCTTGCTGGGTTACCCTATCTAACAAGGTACCTAAGTACCCTTTCTTCATGAAAGGTACTCATGGTTGCTATGTCACTTTGCAGGTGTCTGGTACTGTTCCTGTCCACGTCATGGTAGGACCACTGCCTGGGCGGAGGTTTGGTAAGCTATACTAACTGATCTATAGGTCGTTACACTACTCCCCTCTTCCATAAGTCTGTCCTCAGACTTAGTTTTTCTGTATGGGCTGATTTTTTCCCACTTATCCACCTTTCAGGTACTTTTCATACCCGGTGATCCCTTGGCTTGGCAGGATACCGGTCATGAAAACACAGCAATGCCTGGCCAGTGGTTCCTTCCAACATCTCGAACTGCTCCCATGAATTTTCTTCACTGCCATACCCTTCCCACGATACCAAGTATTGTACAAACCGGTGTGGGAATTTTGCTTTCATACTTCCATACCACCGGCTATCTACTATAGCTATTACTATATAACTGGGCTCCGAATCAACGATGTCAGGTTCTGGTATGGCTTTAGCAGCTCTACCTACCAGATCCTCACGGTAAGGTTCCAGAAGTCCCACATGGAAGACCGGATGGATTGTCCACCTTGCAGGCAGCAGTAGCTCATAAGCATGTGTCCCTATTCAACCTCTTAACTACAAATGGTCCAAATCTCTTGTAGTCTAGTTTCTCCATAGGTTGCTGAGTGCGAATGTTACGTCGGTCCAACATCACACAGTCTGCCATCTTAGCTCTGCCTTAGACTACATCCTCCAGGGTGACATACTCTGGTGATGGAAGACGCTTCTGATCATGCCATTTCCTCTGTCGTTCCTGTGCCCTTTGTAGTGTCTCACGAATGACTTGCCATGTACCCGCCCAATCCTTGACGACAAGTTCACTGTTTGGGTGTATACTTTGATGTTCAGACACGGCCCCGGAACAATTGGTCCGTGGCACAAACCCGTGGTTCCCCTCGAAGGGTGACGCCTTCGACAACTCGGATACTGACATATTGTATACGTGCTCCGCTAAGGGTAGCAGTGCAGCCCAATCGTCTTGCTGGTTGGAACAGTAACTTCTTTGATACTGTTCCAAGGTCTGATTAACCCTGTCAGTTTGCCCATCTGTTTCCGTATTGAAGGCCGTAGATACAGTGAGTTGACTTGTAGTAGATCCATGAGACTTATCCAAAACTTGGATGTGACATGAGTATCGCGATCAGAAATGATCGATTCTGGGAACCCATGCAATCGCCAAATCTCCTTCAGATATATGAGAGCAAGTTCCTTTATGGTCACCTCAGTTGCTAAAGGGATAAAGTGAGCCATCTTGGAGAATCTATCCACTATGACAGAAATCTTTGTATATCCCTCTCAGTTTGGTAGAGCCAGAATGACGTCCATGGAAATAGCATTCCATGGTCTCATCGGAACTTCAATATGCTCAAGCAAACCAAACTTCTTATGCCGTATCGTTTTGCTTCATTGGTATATATCACAGGTCCGAATATATTCACTGATATTTTCCTCCATTCTCGGCCAGTAGAAGTTTGCCTTAACTCGAGCTATTGTCTTGTATGTTCCAAAGTGTCCAGCGATGCGTAAATCATGTTCTGCTTCCATGATTGTTCGCTTAAGCCCCTCGTATTTCGGAACATACCACCGATTCTTGTAGGTGAGCAAGTCCTTTTCCATATCGAAATGGGCATCCACAGTGTTACTTTTGTTAACCAGTTTCTTCAGTACTACCAGGTACGCATGATCCAGTTTCGCAGCAGCACGTAAGGCTGTCAGAAATCCAGACTGCAGGCAAAACCCTTGACAAGCAAGTAGTATCTGTGGGTGCAGGAGGTCTCATTCCTGCTGTATGTGCCACTGCCCAGGCCGAAAAAATGTTTGTGGTAGAGGATCACTCCCCCCTTCCGGGCGGTAGTCCCTACGCCGCGATAACGCATCTGCCTTCTCATTAAGCCGGCCATCTCGGTATACCACCTTGAGGTTAAACGGCTGTAGGAATTCCGCCCAGCGGTGTTGCCTCCGGTTAAGGACCTTGGTATTATTAAAGTACTCCAGATTCTTGTGGTCTGTATATACCACAATCTGGTCGTCCAACGAGCGTAATAGATTATCCCATTCCTTGAATGCTGCGACGATCGCCATCATCTCTTTTTCGTGAACATCGTAGTTCACCTCTACAGGCAGGAACTTCCTACTGTGATAGGCCACTGGGTGCCATTTGTGGTCATCACATAATTGGGATAGCACAGCACCCAATGCGAAATCACTGGCGTCTGTATCCAACTTAGTTGGACAAGAGCCATCAAAGTGTATCAGAAAGGGACCACTGGTGAATAACCTCTTTAGATGTTCAAATGACTGCTCACAAGTGGGCGACCAGTCCCACTTTACATCCTTCTTGGTCATTTCCGTCAGAGGTTTTGCCACTTTACTAAACCCTTTGATGAATCGACGATAGAAGTTCGCAAAGCCCATGAAGCATTGAACATCAGTTACGTTCTGAGGAGTCTTCCAAGCCTTGATCTCCTCTACCTTACGAGTCGTCATAGATATCCCATGCTCAGATATCTTATACCCTAGGAATTCAACTTCCCTTGGGTAGAAGGTGGACTTCTTTATACTAACGCAAAGATCTGCCTTGCGCAGTCTCTCCATTACCTGATGAACTATCGAAACATCGTCTTCGATCGTCTCTGAGTATATCAAGATGTCATCCATATAGGGGATGACTCCTGCATCTAGCATATCCCTGAATAGGCGATTGAACATACTCTGGAAGGTAGATGGTCCATTGCATAGCCTAAACGGCATTACCGTATACCCGTACAGGCCATAGCGACTCTTAAAGGCGGTTTTCCATTCTTCCCCCGTTGCCATCCGGATGAGATAATAGCCATTTTGCAGGTCCAGCTTTGTGAACACTGTGGCTTTCACGAGCCTATCTCATAGCTCGTTCATCAAAGGCAAAGGATACTTGTTCTTAATAGTCATCTTATTAAGTCCTCGATAGTCGATACATAACCGAAGCGTTCCATCTGGCTTCGGCACAAAGAGGATAGGGGCTCCGGTGGACGACGTAGAACACCGGATCTTCCCTTGTTCCTCCATTTCCCGGATGTAGTCATATAGTACATCTAGTTCTCGCTTAGAGAGGGGGTATATGGGCCCCGATGGCGGTTTGGCCTCTGGCTCAAGTTCAATCCTGTGATCAAACTCAGTATGCCAGGGAAGGGAAGTTATATTTTCTTGATTGAAAATATCTGCATAATTCCTATATTCTGGTAGTTGGCTGACGCTAATGTCCTTGCCATCTTCTCCAGTATATATTTCCATACCCAAATGATACACCTGACTACTATCCTCGGCTAGGAGTTCTTCACTGGTGATGAACTCCATTCGTCGCTTACCGACAAGACAGTTTGTCTTACAGTATTCTGAATGCCACTTCAGAATACCAGTTTCCCATTCAATATCGGGATTGTGGCCCTTCAATCACGACATCGGAAGATAGCCGTCTACCTTGGTGTACGGCTTATCGGCAAGTTTGAACCTTATATCATTCACAGGGTCACCTATCTTCATTCTCACCGTGATGGTGTAAGGTTCCCCGGACCCTGGAATCTGGTTACCACTTGCATCAGAGATTGGTGTCGGATGTTTCCCTAGGATACTTGGTAATTGGGCTTTCTTACCCCATGTACTACTTAGCATGGCACCCGTAGTGCCACTTTCCAACAAAAGTAAGGCTTCCTTACTATTTCTATGCTTCAGGAAATTCTAGTCCAAGCGGACTTTCACGTGTATTGACCTAGTGTGTGGCGGCGGGCCAACTAGCCTCGGCCACTTAGCGGGTCTTGCTTCGCTAACAGGTCTTGTTCGCTTAAGCGTTATAATGTATCTCTCGTTATATAATAAAGTTTGGGTGTTTACTATCACGCCTGCGAGATTTCGGGTATTTAACCCTCGTCAGGTAAACTTGTAAATAAGTTCAATTGGTTAATCAAGTCCTGCCTGATTGATATACATAAGTGAAACAAAACCAATAAAACCAGACCATCTCTATCGGTCTTCCCCAAGGAAAGCAAACAACAAAGGAAATAAGAAATAAACCCTCGCAAAACCTTGACAAAAGAAAACCCGTAATCCCACCCTGTCCTGACAGTAGCGGATCAGCCTTGTTCTTTTGTAAGGGTGAGGGGACTCACCTAGACCAATTTCCCTTTCCTTCTACGTTTTTCCTCCGCGCCTTAATGCAAAGAGTGGTAGTCAGCTTTCTGGTTTCTCAGACTCTGCCTAAAGGGCTTACCTAATTAATTCCATCGGTATCAATCTTCAAAATCGGAGGGGAGACGCGGACCTTAGTAACCCTTTTGACAACATGGGGTAGAGACTCAATGTGACGGTGTTTGCCAATGAAAGTAGTTGGAATAATCCGATGTTTGATATCTTAGTCTAATTTCTTAACCCGGGAGGGGTTAGCTGTGCTCGATTGAGGTCGGGGATTTCGTTTCCCAGGGCCTCGCTCCATCTTTCGTTGTCGCTTAGCGACCACGGACCTGTCATCTCCTCGTTCGTGGGTGGTAAGCTTTTCCTTAACAACCGTTCTGTTGAAGGATGCAACCTCTTCCAGCTGATGGCCGGTGTTGCGAAGCAGGTTTAGGTAATCGATTTATCCTTGCAGGTGTGGAGTTTTAAGTCCCCTAGCATTTTTCGCAATTCAGTGGACATGCCAATACGGGCCTTGTCCTTCAATACTATCGCGTCATAATGCCACTGACTGGGTAAGCTAATGAGTTCATCAACAAATTGGTCCACCTTTCCTGGCTTCATAGCCAAACCATTCCACTCACGAAGAGAACTATCCCTATCTGAGTGACCGCTGAAACTAGACTCTAGGCGTTTTCGGAAGCCTCCAGAAGTGCGCAACTCATTGCTTGGGTTAAAAGTCAATCCTGCCCGTTGAGCGGCATCTTGACTAATGTGCACATGGATGCTGTTGTACCATTTCTTTGCGGCCCCTTTAAGAAGCGCGATGATTAGGCTGACTTTATCCATATCAGACAGCTTATAGTGTCGATAGTAGTCAAACCTAATCTCCGCATCCTGGATGAATCGCTGTCTGTCAAGTGGGTCTCCTTTGAACCCCTTGATTCCCCACTTCTCGCGCTTCTTCTGCCGAGTGTGGGATTTCTTGTTGGATTTTCAAAGAAAGTCCGTCATGGCTTGATACTCCACATCATACCGTCGCTTCTTAGCCTCCTTCCAGTGTGACTTGCGTCGGTCCAGAAATCTACTGAGATCGGGAAGGGAGGAGGAGTATTCGTCGCTACTGCTCGAGGAGTCGGAATTACGCAGTTCTCCTCCTTCGCCGACGTGTCCGCCACCTGGTGGTTTGCTACCACCATCTCCACCAGTGTTTCCACCGTGGAGTCCCAATCGTTCCTCATATCCGCTAAACGGTCCTCTCAGCTTTCGTGACTGGCCTCTGGTTGAGAAGCTTCCGGAGGGGAAAACAGTCTCGTGGGAGGTGCAGGGGATGGATGACCTTTAGCAGCAAGGACCTTATCCACTCCCCTCTGAACTAACTGTTGGAAGATGAGACAAGCTCCAACATCCGTATGGTCTTCCGAACCACAGAAACGACTATGAGTCTTTTTCAACTTCGGACCTTTGGGATTTTGAATTATTGGTTCACCAGTCCCTTTCGTACATGGCGGGCTATGGTGAAATGCGATATTCCCATCATGTCTTCCCTCGATCCTACAAGCCGGAGAACTATAGCCGTAGCCGGCTGCGCTTCTACCCCTGAAAACCCAGTTCTCCTAGCGCAGCACATGGGTTTGGCTTGAGTCGGTGGTGCTGTCGGGAGGACAAGCTGTGCCGGATATTATGGTGTCGCTGGCAAGGGAGTTACCTCTGCCACCGCATATGGTCGCTCAGCTTCTAAAACTATAGTTGGCGTTGATGGCTCAGCCGGAAGGGCTGCAACGCTGGTCGTAGTTTTAGGTTTTGAGGTTCTATTGTCCTTTGTTATCCCTGCGAGGCGTGAAGACATCCGCACCGTGCCTGACGCAGAAGGGCTTTGGAGATCGGCTGGATAGGTGAGCTTCAACAGCAAGGGCCAAAGGTAATACCCGTGATGTGCCTGGAGTGAGGCCAATTCCCAAAGCTTCTCTGGCATGTAGCGTTAAATGCTCATGCCATGTGACATTTGCCATGGCTTCCGCAAAATGCGGGGCAAAAGTGATTGGTCCTGTGCGGACAAGGGGCAGTGGAGGAGCTTGCTCCATAACCACATCATTTTCGGAATCAATGCTGATTCCTTGACTCACAGCCCACTCGAGAGCCTTTAGGCGACCCTTCAGCGCTTGCACTGTCATAACCTGCTGGCGATAGGCATCTTGAACCTTCTTTACCTAGTCGGTGGCCATGTTGACTATTTTTTCTTGAAAATAGGTCTGCTTTGCCTCCACAGAGCATTCGAGTTAGGACTGTGCTTCCACGAAACTACGGCCTACTTCATGTAGGATGTAATTCTCAAAAACTTCGTGAGTAAAACGTTTAAAAGTAACTCCTTCAGGGACTGCCTCAGGTACCATCACAGAGGGATTGTGGGGGATGGATTCCATAAGTGCCCTAGGATGGGGGACCACCATGGTCTGAGATTCCTCAGGCAGCTCAATGGGTGCCGCTTCAATCAACTTCGTAACTGCCTCCCACCCCAGGCCCCTTAGGTCTGCGATAACATCGGAGTCCAACAGGGGACCCGGTATGGGAGGGACGGTAGTCCGTTGTGAACGCGTAAGAGACATTTCAGAAATAATACTTTCCACCCTGGGCTACTTGTTCCAGACAAGGTTACCAGTACTCGTAAATGTAAGAAAGGGGTCTCGAGGAGCAACAATTCTTAGGAGAGAGTTAAGCGAAGAGCTTAACGATATACAGTAACGGAGGCACCCTATAGGAAGATGGATCCTAAGGTTGCGACCGCACCATAAGACTCAACGCAAAGTGCACAGAAGGTAAAGATAAAATAATTGAATCAAATGATAAAACTTAATGTTGTTAAGCCAGAGCTTCACTCAATTCAAGTCTTCTCGAGAGGATAATTGGTTATCAGAGTAGAGTGCCGTTCGTGTTTACTTAAGTAGAAATATAAACCCAACGACACCCATCGTTACTCCGACCGTTAAGAGAGCTCCCTTCTCCACTCAGGGTTCATCTGACACATGGCCCTTCCGGAATTAACTTCAAGGCCTGTGGATCGCTCGGATAAGTTGAGTCCGTTTAATCATAGAGGTTTACTGCAATGCATTTTGATTCTGCCTGCAGGAGAGAAAAACCTTTCAGTTCGCTGTCTTGTCAATGGCCAACTGACAATCCGACTTTGAACCCAAACCTAGGTATGAGACTCAGTAGCCCTATGGCTTTTCCGTCTATGCAAGCACTGCAGTCAACTATGTCTACATGGCCTATCGGCAGCTTTTCTTGTGACTGCGTAGCTCCCCCGGTAAGTGTCTTTACTGAGTTGGATAAATAGGCGCTACCTATAGCCAACCGTTCAGGGATCACCTTAGCCCTGATAAGACTGAATGCCTCCTAGAGTCCTGTAACGTCCCTCAGTAATGGTATAGCACCTGGGCTATCATTGTGTAATTAGTAGGGTTTTATCCGTATAAACTTCTGCTTATCCCCGACTCTCCGATAGCTCTTCCGTTGGACCCCCATACCTCCCATAGGGATTATAGGAACCTAGAGTACCCTCCAAAGGCCATCTGATGTGAATACTAATAACTTGCCCGGGTCGGCCGTCGCCCACACCTATATATATCCTGCGAACAGCATCTGGTCAGAAGGACGGCGGTGACGTATACGGGGTTACGCTGCGCCTTCGATTTCTCAGTTTTGTTAGGCTTTGACCACCTGTTACCCTTTCCCACCAGTCGCAAGGGGCGAATGTGACCAGCAAGGTGTTGTTGGACGTGTCAAATCACTCCAAACACCCTGGGGTACTTGTAGTAGGATTTCGCGCTTCGCGTAACGTTAGGCGAGGGTAACTTGAGGTCCACGATTTCACCCGCGATCTGCAAGGTAGGGTAACTGGGCCCTATTATGGTGGAAATTGCTGCTGAAGTCTGTGTAACGCCCCGAAGCGTTACCAGAAGGTTCCGCGTAACTGACCTATTTGTTACACGCGATTCCACAATCTAGAAACACCTGGTTACACGAATGTAGCACGCCCGGCGGCGTCTACACTGCTTACCATGTTTTCCTAGGGCTTCCCAGTTACCCTGCCGAAGTGGTTACCCTGCCTAACTGAGGAGATGGGTTACCCTATCTAAAGGGTTACCCTGCCTAACCATGCTTCTGGGTTACCCTACTCAAGAGGGTTACCCTGCTTGACTGTAGCTCCGGGTTACCCTGTCTAGAGGGGTTACCCTACCTAAGTGTCGACCAAGGTTATCCCAGCCTTGCCGGTTACCCTATTTAACTAGGTACTTAAGTACCCTTTCTCCATGAAAGGTACTTATGGTTGCAATTTCACTTTGCAGGTGTCTGGTACTGTTCCTGTCCACATCCTAGTAGGATCACTGGCTGGGCGGAGGTTCGGTAACCTATACCAACTGATCTAGGGGTCGTTACACTAAGAGACCTGTAGAGAGGAGAGCGGAGCGATACGAATCGTTACCTATTGCGGCTACGAGCGATAGTGTGCCTTGTCCGGCTGAGTAGGGATAGGTTTGTTACATTTGGTTGCGTCTTTTGCGACACTTAAAGCATATCAAATGGATTTACCTACAGATTCAGAAGTACCAGACTTCTACGATACACTGACATTCTTAGGGCTACAAGCAAAACTTGGAGAAGCCTTAAGCGAGATATCGCAAAAAGGATCCACAAGACCCCAAAGCCCTGTCACCCCGGAAGCAAGATGTAGATCTGTATCAGTGAGCTCTGAAGGATCCCCAATACACAGGATTTTTGGGGACAGCGGGAACACCGAAACTGATAACTCTTCCGAGAGAATAAACACCCGGGTTGAGCTAAACAGTTTAAGAAAATCGATAGCAACCTGCAGTACAGAGCCCAAGAATCAAAACTCTAGACACATTCACAGGAGCCCATATCAAAGTGCGAGCATGGCTAGTCCAACTCGCAATATACTACACAGCACCAGGATGGGGAGAGAACACAGACAAATTAAAAGTGGACTGTGCCAAATTCCTGTTGAAGGAATCTGTAGGCACATGGATTACTCCCTACATGGAAGGAAAGACTCAAGCCACCTGGAATGGCGGGGCAGAATTTCAAGCGACTCTGCGCATCCAGTTTGGTGACATGGATGCCAGGGAAACTGCAAGAAATTAAAGTGTGCAAATGAAGCAATGTGGTCAGGATGTAACTAATTTCAGGAACGAATTGCGACTATTGGCAACAGAAGGGCAATACGATAAGGCTACCTTGGGAAGGCATTTCCTAACAGGGTTAGATGAAGAAGTTCAGAATGCAAGGGCCATGGGGGCTCAAGACTTCACTACAACTGAGGAAATGGCAGTATGGGCTATTAATCAGGAAAATCGCTAGGACGGTATCAAACATATGCAAAGACGCACAAAGATAAAAACATATGATTATTCAAGAAACTACGACAGCACCTACAAGACTCAATGACAAGTGGAGTCTAGCGGAGATCGAATGGGCCTAGATGCGACAAGGCGAAAACAAGCTCTCAACATATCAAAAACTGAGTTTTGGAGAAAACGAAACAACCATCTGTGCATGGCATGTGCAAAGCCAGGCACATGATGAGAAACTGGGCCAACCCGGGAGATGAGAAAGAATACCCATGAAGGATAATGGGCAGGGTTCAAAACCCACGATGAAAACAAAGAACAGTGATACGCGAAATCCACCTGGAAAAGGAAAAGAACAGAGAGGAAAAAGGACAACGGTCCTCAGTAAGCGATGGTCTGACGGTAAAGGGGACAAAGAAACCCATCCCGATCCAAAACTTCTATGCGGCACTAATCAACACGGAATCACGGGAACACGAAATGGCCCAGTTATGGTTAATATGAGACTACATGACAGAGACCAGAATATTGGCATCAACGGAATGATCGACTCGGGAGCGATGAGGACTTTAATAATAAGGAGGTATTCGAAAAGTATGGTATGCCTATGGTGAAGGCCAAACAGCAACTAGACATTTACCTTGCGGATGGCAAACTCAGCGCAATGGGTCCAGTACCCTATACGTTGACAGTACCTTTAGACATCGGTAGCCATAGGTAAATGATTACCTTCTAAAAGGCAAACTTACAAAACCATGAAGCAGTTCTTGGAATGCCAAGGTGCCGAGAACATAGCCCCGAAATCAATAGTGGAAAGGGGTCCATCACCTTTGATAGTGAGATATGCACGAGCTGGTGTATACAAGACTCACCAAGGGTATTTATAGTCCCAGAAGCCGTAGCCCTTGAAGAAAACTTAAACATGAAGTTCACAACTGTCCAGGCCAAAGAGGGTCAACAGATCCTAGTCAAAGGGCTGACTAAACAGGCAAAAATGCCTACAAGAGGCTTCCAGACGGGGGCGGGACACGGCCTGTATGGTAGAGAAAGAGTAATAATACGAGCCAAAGGGAAAGAAGTCATCAGAACCGGAATACCCATCGGATTACCACAGTGCCCATATAGGCGCATCCCACCAAGAAGCGGGTTAGCAGTCAAGAACAAGGTTACAACCAAGGCGGGTCTAATAGTTGCAGATTCTACAAGTGAACTGAAGGTAGTAATAGTCAACCTGGGGGGCGAAGACTACACAGTCAACTCTGGTGACAGGATAGCACAAGTAATATGAGAAAGATACCTGGACAGCAATGCACGGAAGTTGAAGAACTTGCAAAGACTGAACAAGAAGACAAAGCATTCAGAAGTACAGACCATAAAGGAGACTGGGACAGAAACGAATCTGAGGTTACCTGGAAGAAACAGGAAAGGATCGGAAAGGAATAGAGATTTGCGAGCACTCGGCTCAAGCATTTGGGAAGTTCTACACTAGAGGAGAGATCACTGGCATTCTCAAGTGTAACCAGGAGGACGCCCAATGCAATTTGAAGGTGATAAATGTCTATACCGAACTAGCTATTGCAGCCAAAAGGTACCAAGGGAAAGAACCCTTGCAACTGATGATACCAGAGGTATATCACCAAAACCTGGATCTATTCGAAGAAAGAGAAAAAACTACGTTACCGTCATACAGAAAGCGAGTGGACCACGAAATTATCCTGGAAGAAGGAAAGACGATCCCAGCAAAATGGTTATATCTACTAGGAGTGGCAGAACTGGTAGAATTGAGGAGCTATTTGAAAGAGAATCTGAAAAGAGGATGGATACGAGACTCGTTCGCGGAAACAGGAATACCCATTCTTTTCGTCAAGATACAGGATGGAAAATTATAACTATCCCTTGATAACTGCAGACTTAATAAACTCACGAAGAAAGATCGGTTCCCACTACCACTGATGGGAGAACCCTTTGACAGGCTGAAGAGCGCACGATACTTTACGAAGCTGGATATTAAAGATGCCTACCATAACGTGCGAATCAAGAAGGCAGATGAGTGGAAAACCTTCTTTGCAACACGATATGGTGCTTACGAATAATGGGTAATGCCATTTGGTTTGACCAATGCACTGGCAACATTCCAAAGATGGATCAAGCAGATGTTAGACGGATTCCTAGATATATGCTGCATGGTGTATTTGGATTACATGTTGGTGTTTTCAGAAACAAGGCAACAATACCACAAAGATGTGGGAAAGATTCGGGATGCAATAGGAAAATCCAGAATGAGGATCATGCCTACAAAGTGCGAATTCCACCAAACTGAGGTGGAATAATTAAGGTTTATTTTAGACCGAGAAGGAGTAGGAATGGATCCTATCAAAACAGCCGCTATATGGGAATGGGCAATAAAAAGAACAAAAAGGACATCCAGAGGTTCATGGGGTTTAGCCACTTTTACCGTAGTTTCTTAGAAGGATTCAGCAGATCGGCAAATCCTTTATACAACCTTACGAAGAAGACGCCAAATGGAAATGGAGAACTGAAGAGAGTGAGGATTTTGTCTCAATGAGTATAAAGGTTACCACAACCCCAGTTCTGACTGACTATAACCCGGACAAACCGATTATGATCGAAACCGATACTTCAATATACTTTTGTTCTGGGATTCTATCGCAACAATGCAAGTAGAAGTAATGGTGACCAATAGCCTTCTGATCAAAGACAATGACGAATGCAGAATGCAATTACAATATCCAAGACCAAGAACTATTGGCCATATTACAGGCAGAGAAGGAATGGAGAAGATATGTGGTGGGAAGCCATGATACGACTCGAATCCTGACAGCCCATAAAAACCTTGTTCCATTCAGGACAAACCAGAGACCATAACGTAAGAGATATCCGGTGGAGTGAGAAATTAAGTAAATACAATATACGGATTGAATATCGACGAGGCAAAGAAGGCGGCAAACCAGACGCACTGACAAGAAGAAGTCAAGACAAGCTGGAAGAAGACGATAATAGGATCAAACACAAACGAAGGGCGTTATTCCGTAAAGAAAAATATTTTTAAGAGATGAAAATACCGGAAATGGAGATATAAGCTTTCCCCAAGAAGGGAAAAGGAAGCTAAAAGAACAGAGTGTTAGGGATTCCCAGATATAAGAGATACCGCAAGCGTTGAAAGATGGAAAAAAGGAAATGAAGGATGTAGCCTTGGTGCTATATCAATGGAAAGATGAATGCCTATGATACCAGAACAAAGACTGGGTACCAGAAGGAGAAGATATAAGGACGGAACTTAGCATGAAGAATCACTACATTCCACGGGCCGGATACGGAGGCACTTCGAAAACCAGGGAACTTATAAGCCGCAGTTATTACTGGCCTGGAATGCGAGAAACGGTCTAGAGATATGTCAAATACTGCCACATTTGTCAAAAACCGAAATCCTCCCGACATGCGCAGTATGGCCTTCTTGAATCAAATCAAGCACCAGATAAGCTATGGAAATTGATATCGATTGACTTCATCATGGATTTACCAGAGTCAGCCGGCTATGATACTATCTTTGTAGTCATCGACAGGCTGACCAAGATGCGGCATTTTATTGCATGTCGGAACCATATGACAACAAAACAATTCGCCCTTACGTTTGCATAAGTAATCTTTTACGACTACATAGATTAGCGAAAGACATTATCACTGATAGGGGAACACTGTTCAACGCAGACTTATAGAAAGAAATGACCCGGAAGCTAGAAATTGAAATAAAGCTAGGTACGCCCTACCATCTGTAAACGGAAGGACAAACCGTAAGGACCAATGCCATATTGGGACCATATCTGCTAGTATACGTCAATTATCAACTGGATATTTTGAATGAATTATTACCTTTTGCGGAGTTTGCATACAACAACTGTCAACAAGAAATAATTAAGACAGCACCCTTCTTTGAAAGCTACAGACAACAGCCGACACATGACACAAGTGGTTATCTGATACTGGATCGGAAGATAGCGCCAAACGAGATGAACCAATAGCAGGAAACTATACGCAAGGAAATAGTTGCTGGACAACTGCGAATAAAAGAAAATTATGATCGGCATAGAAAACCCGATCCGAATTTGAAGTCAGGAGACATTGTATGGTTCATTCCAAGGAATGTGAGCACCTCAAGACCATGCAGAAAGCTGGACTATAAGAAAATGGTACCTTTCAAAATCTTAGCAAGAGTAGGCAACAGTGCATATAAACTGGAATTTCCCCCATCAATGAGGATACACAACACCATCCACATCTCACTACACGAGCCTTACCATGACCAAAGGTACCCATAACAGATCCAGTTTCCACCACCGCCAATCGAAATTGAAGCCGAAAGGGAATACCAACTCTCAGAAATTGTCCATTTAAGACTACATATCCCTAAACCTCAGTATCGAGCCAAGTGGACAGGATATTCTCCTGATCACGATAAAGTTGGTTACCCAGCAGAAAACTTAGTACACGTGGAAAATGCAATCCCACAATTTCACAATGATACCCAGATAGGCTAAAACTGGGAAGAAATCAAACACGAAATACAGACCCACAGTTGGGGAGACCCACTGCGAGAAATCACTCCAACTATTACTGGATACGCGATGGCGGAGGATCTGCAAAGGGGAGCCTAACAATATGCGAGCAGGTGCACTGCATGTAATGATGAGAATTCAAACGTTCATAGAAGAGACAAGGAAGGGGCCTGCTACTGGCCTAAGCAACCACATACAGAAACAAGATCGGAGGAGAGTCATCGGAACAAATGTCTCGCCCAGCGGGATGCAAACATCCAGCCGAGATATGATCCAAAGGCGTGGGGAAAAAGATAAGAACTGAGCAAAAAGGACGTACAATGCACCAAAGCTAGGAGAGGAAGGTTGGAAAGGGGTAAAGAAACCCAAAACGATGACACAAAAAGTCAACACACCCAAGCAGCTATCAAATGCCTAAATAGGAAAATTTCCGGTTTGGAAATAAAACTGGACAAAACCCAAGGAACGATTAGACTCCAGGAGGAGACACTCGAAGAGCCAACAAGCCAGTATTGCACACCTAAAAGGTATGATTGAAGTGGTAGACCTGACGTTCAAGATGGTGAGGAAACAGTTACGCACTATGTAATAAATTTGAGAAAGTTCCGTCCTTATTCAAGATGATTTGGGAACCAAGTAATGAAAACTTGGGGAATAGCTAGATGGGACTCAAGCTGAGGGGAGAGAGGAGCTATTGTCACAATTTGTGACTTAGCAATAGGGAATGTTTCACATGACTCAGGATTTGTAAGATCATTTATGATTATGATATTTGGTTTGATTTATGTTTATAGGGTTAAGACTCACGATTGTGAGGTCATATGATGTTATTACTTTCGCACCAGACTACAAGTATGAGCTGGGGTGTCATGCATGTCACGCGATTAGTGCACATGACTTATTACGGAGGTTGGATAGTATAGGGAATGTATACTATGCCTTACGGAATGAGTCATAGGATGTTTGTATATTATGACTCACGCGGAAGTCATAGTAAAGAGGTGACTCAGAGCAAAGTCACCAGGGTTAGGGTTGTGAAAAGAGCGCCCATATAAGGAGGGTCACGGACACAGGTAGATAGCTCTTCATCCAACCACTCAAGTTATTTCCTTTGTTATTATTCATCTATTAGTTCAATTTATAGTTTACTCTTATTACGACCATTTGTCTACAATCTAAGATCGAATGGTGATCAAGTGACGTATTGCTAACAAGCAGTCACAAGGACTAGGAGTAAGTGGATACAGCGTTCTTATAGGCGACGTAAGGCTAAGGGACCTGAAGAGCGTTAAGGTGAGCGATACGAATCGTTCCCTGTTTCAGGTACAAGGGATAGTGTGCCTTGTCCGGCCGTCTAGGGATAGGTTTATTACACAAGCCTTCTCCCTTCCAAATCACCCTGGTGTAATTAAACCAACCAGAAAGGCAGGAAAAATTAATTTGCTCATAGTCAAGAGTTTCCTTATGGAAAAAAATTGCTATTCATCAAAGGACAAATGCCTACAAAAGGGTCCTGACTAGCAGCCAGACCAGAACGGTATTTATTAGTAGATTTCATAATCGCAGCCAAAGGACAACGCCTGATAGAAGCAGGAATTGCAATTGGGTACCCAATGGGAACATACGGGCGCTTGGCACTATACAGCAGAATGGCATCCAAATAGGGGATCAGCATTGGTCGAGGCGCAATCGAGCCTTATTACACAGGAGAATTAAAGGTTATCATAATGAAACATGTAAAACCAGATTGAGAGGTCCGCAAAGTGGACTAAATAGCACAAATGATCATTGACACCATAAACCTACCTGAGGCGAGGCAAGTTGACCTACTTAAAGACACTGCTAGAGCCACAAGTGGATTCGGAAGTACAAATGTATCACCAAAATGTACTACTGCAATTCAGTGCCAGGTAGTGGTCGCCTACTTGCAAGCCAACCAAGCCGAAAATTAGTTCCTTGATGAAATGCACCACCAAACAAAACACAAGCAACGAATAGTCCTAATGTCTAACACAATAATATTCAAGGTCGATATTAGAAAAGAGGACCAGGAGCTATTAAAAACGATCGCAGAAGCTGAACAGGGCGATAAAGATTGGCAAGAAGGCAAGCAGGAATTGGAGGCATTGACCAACGAAGGCAAACCACCACCAACTCTCTGGGCGATCACTGAAGGATTAATCTACTTCTAGAGGCTGCTATACATTCCAGAAAAAGAGCACCTACAAATAGCTATAGCCAAAGGATGCTATCATTCTAAGGTAGCAGTACAATTTGGGCAAGAAAAGACACCGGATATAATTAGCAGAGACTTTTACTAGAAGGGATTGACTGCATGGATCAATGACTACGTACATCTTGTGATGAATGCCAACATCATAAATCACCAGAATATGGGCAGTTCGGTCTCCCACAGCACCTGGAAGTTCCGATCGCTCTCTGGTCATCATTTCCACTGACCTCATCACACAATTACCATAATCACAAGGAAGAACCCGAATTATGGTAGTCGTGGTTCAGTTTAAAAGATAGCTCACTTTATAGGTCTGGAAAATAGTGCAACTGCTAAGGTGTTCCCAATCTATTTTTGAGGGAAGTCTGGCTCTTTGATGGACTTGCAGCAGAAATTATCTCCGACATGGATGCAAAGTTCTGAGGAAAATTCTGGGAATCCCTATGCCAAACCTTAGGGATAAAATGAAAGATGTCAACTGGGTACCACCAGCAAACTGATGGACAAATGGAAAGGACCAACCAAGTGCTGTAAGGATACCTGAGGCACTTTGTCTATTATGATGAAATGCACTAGTACCAATTGCTCCCACTAGCCAAGCATGCCTACAATATTTCAGTAATGAATCCTCCTGGCATGTCACCATTCTATGCAAACGATAGAATCCATCCACAAAGAGAAAGCATGAAGGAACGCAAAGCCCAAAATCCAGCCGCCCAGCTATAGGCGCACTGGATGCAAAAATACACTAAGAGGCTAGAGTAGCTTTGGAACAAACAGTGGAAAATATAAGCAAGTATTACAACGGAATGTCTAGGCAACAAGCAGGCATCATAGTTGGGGACATAGTCATGTTTAATGCAAAAAACAAACATGGTAAGCGACCTTCTAAGAAGCTTAGCTTAAAACTGTATGACCCGTTTAAGGTATTACAAAAAGGGTAGGACGCTCCTATAACCTAGAGATATCGCCAAGAGGGAAGATCTATCTGATATTTCATGTATCATTGTTGGAACCCTATCAGACATCGAATCGACCAGCAAGAGAACAATCTCCCCATGAGTCAGGGGCAAACAATTCACATTAAGAATTGGGAATTAAAATAATGGTTAAGAGTTAAATAATATCATATACCCGGCTGCTGGGACGTCGTAACCGTCCGATGCCTGAGTTACTCTAATTTGTGATATCGAATGTTTGTTCCAAGGATGAAAAGAGTGTGGAACCACCATACCACTTGGAGCATGTACAGGAATTGGTGCAGGCATTTCATAGCGAGACTCCAGATATGTCAAAGGGGACTGATATTGTATAATAAGGAAAAGGTTTTCCTAGCGTGGCCAAGGAAAAGCATTAGGCTTTTTACACTTCCAAGTCAAGTTCAAAAAATCAACCTGTATTAGATATTTTTTTAGGTTTTTACCTTTATTTTGATGGTTTTGGTAAGAGAGAGTAACCTTAGGAAAAAGGCGATTCGAGACGACCGCTTGCGGGAGGGAGCTAATTGTAGGCATATGGGTATAAGGTACTGGAATCCGGTACTGAATTCATAGGAAAATTGGGCTGGGATACTATAAATACCCCTACGGCAGCCTTGTAGGGGGCGCATGTCACCTGCGGCGCCTACAGCAAAAAGTGTCCCCTCACCAAAAAAAAGGAAATTGTCGCCCCTTGGGTAACACCAGATACTTCATAGCATTCTGTCCGTCCAGATGCAATTCGTAGGGTAAATAAACAGGGTGACTTGTAGGCTCCCCTGCAACTGGAATCAAGTGGATAGGATCAGCCTCCGCATGGTTATGGCCCTTTCCATACAGCCATCGCTGCACTGGACCGAAGGTGGCAGGAGGTTATGCCCAAAAATGAAAATAGGATGCGAGGGTTCCAGGGAAAGCATGGGAACCCACACAGGCCCTGAAAACATCTCTATCTTGGTCAACGGACCTATCGGAACAGGTTGATAAGGAGAGGCATAGCAATATGATACGGTATTAGACCGATATTAAGTCTTAAGTTATCCAAAAGGCCCTCTGCATGATAGTGGGGAAGCCAGTAGTATCCAGATAAGTTACTTGCCAAGTTGGTAACTATGAGTAATAAAAAACTATTGGTAAATTCCACCAGAGACTAACTAAGTTTAAAAGGGACAACATGAAATGTCATCTCCGACCGCACCAAGGTTTACACTATCACGAGGTGAAGGAGCTCTAAGCTGTCCATAGGTTGCAGGGGTACCAATATTCTCAGGGTCAAACGGTTCGCGCACTAAGGTTTGAAGGATAGAAACAGTTGAAAGTATATTAAAATATAGAATTTATAAGTAGTCCGCGAAGACACAGCCACAGGATATACATATCCTAGTGCCTCACGAGCTTTAGCCATTATCAAGCAACAGAGAATTCATATTATCAATATCATAAGTTTTACTCAAAATCTTTATCCACAAGCCTTGCTAGACAATCTCCGTTTATTCGGAAAGATTCAAGCTTTGTCCGATTCGCTTGCCTTTAGAATCGACTACCATTAACAGGGGCAGGAATCCAAGTAGGAGGATTCACAACAGCACAATTCCAAGAAATCCAGACCTTAATCAACAATCTGACAGGATCTAGCAACAACGGACCCACGCAGTCTGAGCCTCTCTCCCGTTTTAGATTAAGGACCAAACTATGAACCTTACTACTACAATGCCAATTGTACTTTGGGGTTGCCCTGGAGGCCCCCCACACTCAAGGAATTACTTATGTCAAAGGTTTCCGACAAGACGCCACAGCAAGCTGGAACACTCCCTATGCAAAAGGTAAAAATACCACAAGCTGGACTACCTACAATTAATTTACCTCTGCACTCAAAAACTAGTTTAGCCATGTGGAGGCAGAAAATACCGCCAGAAAAAAGCTGGTCCGGATAGAACAAGGAAATGAAGCGCTTACGGATTATTAGAACTTCTTCCACCTCATGGCTACAGAGGGGAATAAAGATGACTCTATCCGGAGGCACTAATTCCCTAGCAGAAGCAATTTAGCACTGCCAGACGCATGGGGAGTAGACCATATTCTAGCCGCCACTGTATAAGACCTTGTATGGGGTACAATCAAAAAGGAAAACCGCATTAATATCATAAAACAACTCCCAGGAAAGAGCAGAGTCGGTGGCCGCCATCTATTGCCCCTAAGAAAAAACAATTCTACCTGGTAAGCAAGCAATTCAAAGTAAAGGAGAGGAGATCCTGTTGATCTCGATGTATCAAGAAGGTTTCCTATCCAAACAACGGGTGAGAACTGTCCTTGTGGGGGAAAACCATCCACCTCTGCCTTTGCTGTTCCATTACAACGCCAGAGAATCAACAATGATGGAAAATGCCACAGATGAAAAATACTACACTAGTTAGTTGAACAGCAAGATAAACAACAACTGATAGAAACCCGAGAAAAGGCTAAAGCGTAAAGATACGAACAAACGACCAAGTTTGAAGTGGTCTGACTCATATGAAATCCAAATGCATTGGAAGCGCCAACATCTAAGCCGCATTATCAAATCTGGAAACCTTGGACCAAGGAAAGGATCATACTATAGCCAAAATGCGGCTACATGGTTGGGACAGGACAGTCAGAATCAACTGAATATTTGACTCAGGCACGAAAAAGCAAACTTTTTTCGACTAGCAATTCAGCTAAAGTAACAGCATACAGAAAAAGAAGGCAACAGAAGTAAGCGATATATACATTGCAGATGGAAAGCCAAGTGATATGAGACCTAGTCGCCATATTGGGAAAGTACCAATCATTATCAGCAGCTATAGGCAAGTGCCCTGCTTCCAAATCGCAAATTTGCTCAAACACCTGGTAGTACTATGACTGCCATAGTGGTGAGGACATAAAGGTAAATTCGATTGGGAAAGCAACCAGATTACGTTTGACAGCTAGAGGTATACAATGGTATACCTACAAGGCTCGCTAGTATTGGACCTAGTCCCTGGCGGTAAAAGCTCTAGAGAACAATTTGAGCATTAAATTCTCCTAGATACAAGGCAAGGATGCCAAGAACATGAAAATACCAAGATTTCGTGATAGAGGAACAAACCCTATCATGGGCTTAGCCTAGGCTGGAGGACATGACCTGTACCCGAGTATGTAGATTAGCACCCCACCAAAAGAACAAGCAAAGTTCAACACAGTACTAGCAATAGGACTACACGAGCCTAGCTATTTGCAAATAGCGCCCTTCAGCGGATTGTTTGTTAAACCTGCAATAACTTTCAATGCAGAAGATATCGATGCGGATTATAGAAGTGAAATTAAAGTGGTCTTGATTAAACTAGCAAAAGATGAATACAATTTTCAACTGTGTGACCGCATAGCAGCGTTGATATCCGCAAGGTTTGTTATTGAGCAATGCAGAGTACTGGAACAATTAGTTCCCACTATAAGAGGCGAAACAGAGTTTGAAAGTATGTACAAAGTAAAACCCAAATATATTGAGAACAACAAGATCTCCATTACAACTGTCGTCAAATTCTATCGCTAAACCGATGTCAGCGGAATCCAAAATTGGGATTACAGGGCAAACAAACCGCGCAGGATTAAAATTATCAACTTCAGTAGTAAGTTTGCCATCATGTCAAAGAAACGACATGAAAAAGAGTAAGCCTGAAATATTGGCACCAGGGAAGACCCTAAGTACTTCGACATCTTAAAGGAGCAAGATGAAACTCGGCTCCCCTGAGAGACCAAAGGTGGACATTCAACATCGGAAAGCCAAAAACAGTACCAGCAAGCAATCTATACCCTTTGAGGACAAACGGGATAGAACATCTGTGGGAATATATCTCCGTCAACAAAAAGTGAGGCTGGATTATATCCTCTAGTGCAAGCGTGGAATCACTGATCCTATTTGTGAAAAAGAAGTATCCCAGACTCCCAGAATATGTCGCCTACCGAGGACTTAACCAATACACCAAACCAGACTTATATCCTGTACCCCTGATTAGAGAAGCTCCTGAGAGGCTCTGATCTGCCAAGGTCTTCCCATAGTTGAATATCTAATACTCCACTCACAACATCAGTATGAAGGACAGGGACAAATGGAAAACAACATTTACAATCAATTATTGCATATACGAATATACTCTTGTGCCATTCAGACTCAAGAATGTGGCAGCAGCATTCTAAATATGGTTATACAAAATCTTAGCTTGAGACAAGGACATATATTGTATCTGCTACCTAAAGGATATCTTAATATATGTAGAAATCATGCAAGAACATCAAACCCAAGTGCAAAAAAGTATGGAAGCATTGATAAAAGACGGACTCGCCCTCTAGCGTTCAAAATGCTAATTCCATATAGAATGAATGGAATACATAGTGTTCATTATTGTTCAAAGTCGAGGATGGGTTGATGCTTTGAAAACTGATGCAATATAGGAATGGAAGCCACCAGAAACCAAAAAGGCCATAAAATCTGTTATGGAGTTCAGCAACTTCTACTGTGGGTTCATAGAAGGGTTTAGTCCTATAGCTATACTTCTTTATGAACTAACAAAAAAGGTAGGAAAATTGAATTGGACGGAGACACAATAAACCACATTAGATACATGGGAAGACGACTTACCTCGACACAGTTTGAATGATGTCTTTTGGGACAATCTAATTGCATGAGTACGAAAATACAACCAGTATTTAGAATATACAATGTGTATACTTGTATGAGGAGTTTTTGTAGTATGAAGGTAGATAGGTTGTAGTTCTGTCCTTAATTGACTAATAAAGTAGGTTACCACCAGGTATTTATACAGGTGCGTATCCTTCTTGTACTTAATATCAAAATAGGGAAAATATAGTTAGAAATATAACGGCAAACATGGTTGACCCTGAAAAACTACCAAGGAAATCCCAATAAAATATGCGTATTCTGAAGTGGTGTGTGTGAAAACAAACTGAAAGATACCACATGATATATAACCAGTAAAATGTCAGATTACCTAGAAAGTTAATCTTGAAATCCTGCAAATTTGATAAGAATTATCTGCGTTAATCCACAATAATTTTCAGAAAATATAACAGAAAATATGATATACTCTAGCTGTATAAATGTACTTAATTTTCCTGAGTCAACAAGGCATAACCAAGCAGCATGATAAACAATATTACAGTAGGTTATATCTGTATGAAACCAATGGGAGAATTTCAATATGCGCCCTGCTTGGTATATTACAATCCAACCCGATAATTATGATTGAAATAGATGCATCAAAATATGTATCCTTGGTGATACTATCACAAAATGGAGTAAAGGGAAAATGCCATCCAGTAGACTACTGGTCAAAGACCATATCCCAGCGGAATGCAAGTACTGGCCATTGTCCAAGCTCTAAAAGAAAGTACAAACTATCTAAACCAAAACAGAGACTGAGTCCTGATTCTCACCGACTATAAATTAAGTACCCTTGACTACAAGCAAGGAACTCAACGACCAGTAAATTTTCTGCAGGCAAACAGTTGGTCAGCACAATATCAGGATACAATATTGTATAGGGAAAAAACGGAGCGCAACAAAATGCCCTGACAATAAGACCAGATGACATCCCGGGAAAACAAGATGTTAGGATCCACCAGAGGGCATTAATTCAGTTACAGAACAATACTCGGAATCATGCGAAGTGGTCGAATTTGCAGAAGAAAACTAGGGGATCTGCAAAGCATCCAAGGAGGACAACCTTAAAAAAGAAGTCTACAGTGTCCTAGGAAACAGGAGATAAAGAGATGAAAGGAGTACCACTAGGAGAATCCGTTTTGGAAGATGGACAGCTTTGGTAACAAGACTAGATTGGAGTACCAGAAAAATAAAAATAAGAACTGTGATCATACAACACAACCAGCATGCACCAACCGCTGGCCATGCAGGGACAAGCAAGACTACGGACCTCCTGATGAGACAATACTAGTTGCCAAAGGTGCCGGAAGATATCAAACGATATGTCAATTATTGCGATACATTGCAAAGGACGAAAGTCATTCGACATGCACTATATGAGCTTCTGTAACGAAATGAAGAGCTACACAAAACATGGAAATCGATACTGATGGACTTTATCATTGGGCTTACGACATCAGGGTCTTATAACGTCATTTTGGTAGTCATTGACCTACTAAGCAAAATGAGTCATTTCATAAGCTGCACTATAGATATTAATTCCATAGACTTTAGGGTAATATTCTTGTGTGAAATATTCAGACTTCATAAGCTATCACAAGATATCATCACAGATCATGGAACACGGTTCACATCCAAGTTCTGGAAAGATACCGCGAAATCCTTTGACATCAAAAGACTAGTGAGTACAGACTTCCACCCTCAAAGGGATGGTCAAATTTTAAGAACCAATGCCATAAAGGAGCAATATCTACACACCTATGGCATCCATCAGAAGGACAATTAGTTACAACTCCTCCTGCTTGCAGAATTCACAAACAACAAGGGAAGACAAGAAACAATTAGAATCTTACCGTTTTAAGGCAATTACTGACAATACCACAAGCATGAGGTAATTGGCCACATCATAGTAAATGAATCGACAAGGCATCAAGACATTGGTCAACAGCATGAAGTCCTACATAAAGATTTGGTTTATGCACAATTACAATAGAAGGAAAACTAAGATCAGCAGAGGAAACCAGTTCCAAACCTCAAGTCAGGAAACATGGTCTGGCTACTGCCACAGAATATCCTGACCTGCAGACCATGCCGGAAACTGCTCTACAAGAAAATCAGACCTTTCAAAAACTGGTAAAAGTTCAGGTCTCTTGAAAACCTTCAATTCGTTTCTAATGTATATTTCCTAAAGTAAAATTGTTTATGTTTCTCCTTGTTTATTTCTAGTTTACTCAGGAAAACTATGGACATTACTACAGCGAGAGTATATCACATATTCAGTTATATTTCATGATAATAATTGAGGATTAATGTGTACATTGCTTATTATATGTGCGGGATTTATCAGTTAACTTTCCATGAGTAGAGATCTTTTACCTGGTTTGTATCATGTAAGTAATCAGGGGTGTTATGGGTCAATACCTAGATATGAGTCACCAGGTCAAACCAAATATTGTGAATTGAAAAGTGAATAGAACCACAATGCTAAACTCTTTTATACCTAAAACATCAATAGATCAGGTGTGTGAGATAAGAATTCCTTATATGCAAAAATATTTAAAATATATATAGTTTGGACATTGTGATTGAAATAATTGACAATTTTAACCAAAATGGCTTTTTTCAATCTCAATGGCACATGAGCTGCCTTGAACCCATTGTTGTTCATATAGATACAATGGGTAGATTATCCTCAATGGTTTTACAAGTTATTGCACCAAATTCAAAGTTGTATAAAGTGAGCTGCTCAATTTAATATCACTACTTTTATCAAATATTTCTCCCACATAGTCGCTTTGCTACATATATCGATATTCTTTGAATTTAATTACTTATTACTCTACAAAATGCCTCAATAGAGAGCCAGTCTGGAGGACAAAATAGCATAGGCTTGTGAAGCTCTCAGGACAACTCCATGACTCTCAAATAGCAATACAAGTCAAGATTTCTGGATTTCGAAAACAACACTCAACAACCGGTATCATAGACGTACTCAGTCATCAATTCAATGCCATACTGATCACTAGCTACTTGGGAATGAAGAGGAGAAGGCCTTGGTCAAGTGTATAGAAAAATGGATGATTATAGATTACCTCCATGCCACTTTCATGTTGATCAAATGGTATATGCCATATTGAAGGAGCAAGGAGAAGCAGAAAAAGTAGGGGAGTACTATATAAATAATTGATTTCTGATTCGACATCCTGCAATTTAATCTAAGGTCGGAAAGGTACTAAACCAGCCGCGGGCTTTTGCCAGCAACCTCATATCTTTCGAATACTACCTCAATTGCTTTTATAATGCGGGTTCAAATTTCATGTTCATGAAAGAGATATTTGGAATTCAGATATGAAGGGATTCACCCGGGGGCTTTATGGAGCTGAACAGGTTATTTGCCAGACATCTAATATATATCCAAAGGTTCTTCATGATGGTGACCACAGTTGGGAGACTGATATTGAAGCAGCGTCAGGATCGGGAATTGTTCTACCTCCTCTTATTATCTATCTTGCTTGGTCAGTCCTTATGGGACATCATAGAGATATCGACTTTGAGGAAAAGCAAGATGACTTCTTCACTCATTCAGGCACTAGATTTACCAATTACTAGATCAGATACGTGTGGCTGGTTTAAGTATTTGAACTAAAAACACAACCAACCAATAGCATCAAACAACACCGAATCCTAGTTCTTGGTGAGCACAATTCCCATTGTCACTACTTTCATTTTATTCGGTTTGCTATCGATCACAATATCATCCTTGATTGCCTACCACCACACTCTACCCATATACTTCAACCACTTGATGTTGGATTGTTTTCTCTCCTCAATACCTATTACGAACATCAGGTTGCAACGAGGATGCGTGCCAATAGACCATATTTCAACCTTCACAAGGGTGACTTCTATCCCATGCTCCAGAGAGCAAGACTCAAAGCCTTTACCAAGGAGGATATTCTCTCGGCAGGACGTGCATCTGGCCTGATACCCTTCAACTCACTTCGAATCCTTAGCCATCCTGGACCTCAGTCTAAGGCATCTCTCCTACCACCTGTGGCAATTTGGTGACCTGACCTGTCCCCACTTGCTGGTAGGAGTGTGTGTTCTACCAGGCTCAAAGAGTTAGTATAATTGGTGAGTGAGGTACCAGAAAGGGAATCTACCGCGGAGATAAAAATGTATTTTAAGAAGCTTGTTTCCCTACACCAAGAGACTGTGGCAGAAAGGTGTAGTCCCAAGGAGCTACTTCAACTTCAGCAAGTTGTAGGCAAGAGCACCAAGCCCGACCCCTTCCAAATAAATGCGGGTCTTATACCAGGTTATAAATAACTAATTCCTCTGTACAAAGGCATGAGGTAATTGATGAGAAGAGGAGAACTGCAAGCCTTAAGCAGCATTCAGCCAAGCTTGTCTACTTAAATCAGAAACACCAGAAGCAACCTAGCTTGAGGCAAGTTGGAATTGAAAATGCAGAGGAGAATAGGGATGAGTCGGAAGGTCCTGGTGATGATAGAGATAAAGAAAGTGATGATAACACAGTTGTTCAAAATATATGTGAAATTTTCCCTA
Source organism: Tuber calosporum (assembly GCA_003316355.1). Classification (NCBI taxonomy): domain Eukaryota; kingdom Fungi; phylum Ascomycota; class Pezizomycetes; order Pezizales; family Tuberaceae; genus Tuber; species Tuber calosporum. The sequence goes on along the minus strand of QFET01007934.1, from coordinate 17,088 downwards.
CTTGAAATTCTATAGCTCACTTTTTATAGCAGAAAAATCAACAAAATAATGCTCTGAAGAGTACTACTAGACATTCCTGCTACTCAGGACGCCACCAGACTAACTATAACATAGTTGATGATGAATATATGGCTGATTAAAGGCAACTGTTTAGTAGCAGACACTTTGTATTTTTTTCCTTCATCATATTACTTTCTCATAATAAATGTTCGTAGACTTTTTCTAAATACACTTGTAATACAGTGATTATAATTTGAGAGTGAATAGAGTATTTTTGGTTGAGTGGTTGACACAACTGGAGTATTCCACTGATAAATATTTCTGACCTATGACTACGTGTTGACCCATAATACCCACGATTACATTATTATCTTGCGGTTTATGTCCCACACAACACTTCAGATTACCCATATTTTGTAGGGATTTCCTTGGTAGTTTTTCAGGTTCAAACATGTTCACAATTATGTTTCTTACAATGTTATTTCCTATTGTGTTACTGAGTACATGGAGGATACGGACCTGTATAAAGATTGGTTGGCGCCTGCTTCATTTAGTTAATTAAGGACAAGAACTACTACCAATCTACCTGCATTCTACAATACTCCTCATACAAGTATGCACATAGTTTAATCTTAATACTCTGTTGTATTTTCGCACTCATACTATAAGATTGTGCCAATACACATAACATTCAAGAGGTTATAAGCTCGGTGCCCCCATAGCTATACAATTTACATTCACACGCTATCCTCTTTCTCCACGAAACCAATTCTTTCCATAACAAAAACAAACCTCTTTCACCCAAAAATAAATCATATAACATCCAAAGATTTTTATTTTTAAAGAAACATCTCTTGAAACGAATAATCGGTTGAAACGAGACATTCCTGGCGTAACATTCTTGGCAAATTCGATATGAAAACGTATTGGCGCCACCCTTTGCTAAAGTCCGAGTTTTTCTCCCTCACTAAATCTGATTTCTTCTGGAGGGTGGAATTTCCTATCTGCAACCACTCACAAGTGCAAAGCAAAGTACGAGTACTTTGCAACGAAAGTCACTTTGCCTGTACCTAGCGAAAATGACCAAGTAAGTAAACCACCCTTCCTCCTCCAAAAATTCTAGCACGAAACCCCAGATCTTATGCCAACAACCCCAACCGTATTTGGGGACCAAATGACTAATTGATCGCCATCCCAAAGCTCAATGGCTTTGATAACTACCGGAGCTGGAGGAATATCACCGAATATTTCCTTACTTTATATATTTGCGGAGACATAAGAACGGTAAAGGAAACTCTACCTGAGCCATCAGATGATGAAGATGGAATTAATCACTCTGCGAGGTTAGAGGAATTTTGCGATCGCCACTAATGGGCCACTGCCTACTTCCTTCAAAGATTTACCCCTAATGGCTTATTTTGTTGACCACTCACAAAACACCCCCCGCCATCAGGAAAGGGTTCCCAGATAATTTTGCTACATAAGACACCACCCCCTTCTTCGAACCAATCAACGCTATCCTTGATAGCAGGTATGAGACCTTTGCACCTAGTGCAGACCATATAAACAAGTACAATACCCTCTATAATGGAATGCATCACGGTTGCTCCTCCTCCTCTACCAATGAGTGATATGGTTTGCCATTTATATTCTAAAGGGTATTGGAGTCAACCAGGGCCAAAGCAGGAGTTATTGTCCACTCTATTCTGTAGACGATAGGTAACATTGACGACAAGCTCCAAACCGAGAAAGACCATTCCAATAATCATGTCTACAATAGGGTGTTGGACATTAAACCCTCAGTTAGCCCTGTGGATGACTAAGCGTATCAAAGCGCTGATGTCAAAGGAACAGGAAGGGAACCTTTCCTGAAACCTGCAGCCACATACAAGGAATGTACCTACAAGAAAAAGCATTACCCGACTGCTCGCGCTCTGGGACATACCTGGAATGAGTTTAATAAACTCAAGGGCAACAACCAAAATAATAAGGAAAAGAAAGCTGTTAGTTCCGTAGAAATCAGCAAAGTAGAGATACCTGTACTGGTCAGTACATACACATCCCTCCTCTCTGGGTAAAAGACTCCTCACCCACATAAATGGGTAATAGATAGAGGCGCAAGCTCACACATGATAAGGAACCTAGACCTTCATATAACCTTTGAACCAAGGACGCGAACCGTTAAGTTGGGCGATGATTGGGTAATAGAATCATGTCGTCGAGGAAATCTCCGACTCATAGCCAAAACCTCAAATGGTTGTGTAGCACCTGTATTACCTAAACATATTCTCAGAGTTCCGAAGTTGAGTCAAAGTAAGTAGTTATCATGGCACGCTATTGTTTCTTTGGGGCATGGTTTTTCTTTGTATAGGAAAGAGGCGGATACGAGTATATACAGGGAGAATAAAAGCAAAAATATTTGAGTAAAAATGATGGTCAAGATTATGTTGTGCAAACAGAGAAAGCAGTGGCCATCAAGATGACTTACCAACAGTGGCATGAAGCCCTCGGACATCCTTCACTATCGTACCTCAAAAGTACCAACTACGCAGAGAATCCAACTATTCCCGCAGTTCCCCAAGACTGGTAGTGTGAAACCTGCATTACGTCCCAATCAACCAAATACAAACCTGAAGCTATAGACAAAAGATGTGAAAAGCCCTATCAGTTATTCCACTGTGAGCTTAGTGGAAAATTCTCTACCACCTCCTTTGGAAATTCCTCGTACCATGTCAGCTTTTATGATGATTATACAAGGTACACCAGGATTTATCCTCTTAGGGCCAAATCTGATACCCTTAAAGTATTCAACCAATTCATCAAAGAAAGACACACTCAGGACGAGGTTAGTATCTAGCGATTCAGGACTGACAACAGAGGGGAATATGTCAACAAAGTTATGATAACCATGTTTGAAAAATAAGGGTATCATACATGACAAAATACCTCCTAACTCTGTTAAATCTAATGGCGTTACCGAACAGTACAATAGGACCAATATCACATATAGACTCTCTCTGTTATCTGGTCATACACAGCGTTTATGGGCCAAAGCAGTTTTAATAGCAGTATAACTCCGGAACATCCTTCCTAACTCATCCATAGGAAAACTAACGCCCTTTGAATATCTCTACAACAAGAAACTGATAGTAAATTACCTACGCCCCAAGGGGACCAAATGCTTTGTTCATATACCTGAGGAAACCAGAAAACCTGGAACAAAGTTTTAGCCCCAGGCCATGGAAGGATACCTAGTTGTATATACTTCCTCCAGCAAGATATACAGTATATACAGAACATCATGGTACAATATCTTAGAAATGTGTCTGCTCCACTAGAGAACCAAGACTATACTACTGCTTGATCCCAAGGAAACTGCACCCTGATCAAAGACTTTTGCGAATGTATACCCATCTTCCTACCAGAGAGTACCGGCACCAGATTAGGCTCTACCACAGGTTGCAATTGCCACACCAACAATCGAAATACATGCAGCTCCGCCTGCTGTACATCCAGAACATTATAACTGACGCCAATTGCCAGAGGAATCAACGGAATCTATACTACAAGAAGCACAACCAGAAATTTCACTTGAGATACGAACCAGCTCTAGCACAACCATGCGCCCACCATAACACTATGGCAGAAATTCAATGTACCCTCTGACGAGAATCCCAAAACGTACACTGTAGAAGTGAATACCTAGCTTAAGGAACAATTGACCTACGCAATAGACGAGGAAATGAAGGCACTAGAGAAAGGTTGTACTTGCAATGAGGTAGAGAAACCTACAGGACACAAGATTATAGACTGTAAATCAGTCTATAAGACCAAGCGAAATGATTATGGTACATTAAAGCAGCACCGTACAAGGCCGGTTGGCCAAGGATTCTCACTGGTACCAGCTTTAGACTTGGAAGATAATTTCGCAGCACTCATCCGATATGAATAACTCAGCTACGTCCTTGCACTATGTGCTAAGAGCAAAGGGCGATCTCGGCAATTCGATGGCAAATCTGCTTCCTTTATAGTTTATTGAAGAAGAAGTCTAGATGCGACTGTTGCCTGGATTCGGTAATATAGACAAAGTATAGCGACTTAACTGATGTCTGTAACGGAATCCTACTATGTTTCTACTATTACAACTGACTGGATGTTGGTTAATACTTATTTGGGTTTATACCTGATAAGCGCTACTATCTGGTTGTCCTTTCCTACTTGGTTATGACTTCCAAACTAGTTTTTATTTCCTTGTTTCACTTATCACTACCCCTCCTTGCTTCTACCCATTTGGGTATCGCTATCCTCCAGCTATACCTAGTGGATTTGTATAGTATTAGCGATCTCTTGTTCCTTCCCGTTTGGATTCCATTACTTGTTTTGTTAGCTCCATCCTGTCGCTTTTAACCCTCTGTTTTCTGAATATGGTTACCTTGGTATGCTGCCTCTGTTAGCATGTTTGTTGGATAGGATGTTTGCGCTTTTGTTTAGTTTTCCTAGCTACAATCTTTTGTATTTAATGAGCCTGCAATCCCTTAAGGATTCAGACTCTCAAGCCTTACAGGACTATCATCTTTAATACTACAAGTTGAACGGTCACTCTATTAGTTCCATACCATTTAACATGTCTATAGAAGGCCTTTCCATCGAAGCTTCTCCCTCTATCCTAATAGTATCTTCAGAGTCCCTTTGAGATTCACGAGATATTGGGGAGTAGGTTACATTTTTTGACCTAGATTCAAGTATACCTTTGATCTTCGGCAGAGGACTGATCACCCTTCGCCTCCCTTGACCCTGCAGTACTAGTACACCTCCCTGTTTCCAAAAAGGCCATGAGCTGACTCCTGGCGAGACCAGCTCACCCTAGTTAGTAACCATTTCGCTTCCACGAGATACCAGAAGGGACTTCACTAGAGGATCAGTAGCATTCTCCACAGGACCCCAAAGTCAAGCACCACTACCCACCCCTGCACCACTATCTGAGGATTCAGAACTATCTTTAGTAGATAGCAGCCGTAGCGAAGAAGAGGACCAACCCCAAGCCCAAGCTCCACACCAAGACCAAGACCAAGCTGAAGACCAAGTCCACGAACACCACAACCAAGAAGTCCAATTCAAGAAAGAACCAAGCTCAGAATCAGAATCAGATTCCGATCCAGAGGAAGCTCCAGTACCAGTACCCCCAGCTTCGCCACCTAGACCACCCTGTTGACCAAGAGAACCCTGAGAACCAAGCCCTGTACCTGACGATTTACCAAGTCCACCAAGACCACCTAGTTCACCTAGTCCACCAAGCAATCCAAGCCCTGCACCCATCGCCATGTCAGTCCCACCAGAGGGAAACAATCGTCCTAAATAGCCTGCACCATTTACATTCACAGGAGAAGGAAAAGATCGAGACCCATTGATAATCAACTCATAGTTCAATACAGTCCATCGATACATCACCAGCTATGGCATAACTAACGATGCCCCAGAGCCCTGCAATACTATGGAGCCTATTGCAGAGAGAAAGCACTCGATAAATTCAGCCAATATGAAGCTTCCCAAGGAGACCATACAGTTATTGGACTCAAAAAGAAATTCGAGGCCTACTTCCTTCCAGCCACATCCACAGATACTATCTATGAACAGTAGCTACAAGTCAAGTAAACTACCGGCTGAAAAACAGACCAGATTACCGATACTGTAATCAGACTTGAAACCTTCAGAGACAGTCTCCCCCAAGGAACAATTTCCGACTATTCAGCGAAGCAGAGACTCCTAGATGCCATGGATATCAAACTCAAGCGACAGGTGAAACCACACATCACTTTAGATACCTCCTTTGACCAGCTAGTGGAGATAGCGGAAAAGCGAGATGCAATTACCCACTCTACAGGACTATATGGAAATCAAAACGGAAATGCAACTTCTAATGCAGTTTCCCAACAAGCACCCAAGCGCCCCCAGAACAGTACCAAGCTAAATCAACAAAGGTTCTCTCACAACACCTCTCATCATCCAAGAGTATCCCAGGCTGAAAAGGACTGGCGCAGGAGAGACAGTGACTGTTACTATTGTGGAAAATATGGACACTAGTCCAATAACTGCTTTGAGAAGAAGAAGCATTGGAGCACCCACCAGCGATGCATTGGATGCCCTGGCAGAACCAGGAGATCCCATAATATCAGAAGAACATACTACACCCAGGAAGATGATCCCCATTTGAAGTAATCAGTCACAGTTACCACAAACCATGCAGGACCTAGTGGAACTCAATCCCAAGCCCACAAAGCATACAGCACAGTCAATGGTCACAAAGCAAAGGCACTATTCGATACAGGAACCACCGGAGACAACTTGATATCAGGAAAGTTTGTCACTATCCACCAAATCCCTACGAGAGACCTTGACCCTCCTATCAACCTGAAGATGGCAGTTAAAGGATCACCCTCAGCAATCAACTATGTGGCAAAGCCTGTCATCCAGATTGCGAAGGAAAATGGCGATATCTTTGAAGCCCTAGTCTGTTCTCTGGACAACTATGATATCTTCCTAGGAATGCCTTATCTTACTACACACCATGCTGTAATAGATTGCGGAAAATCTATTATCACCTTCCCTGACAAAGGAATTACCATGAGCTGCAAGAAAGCAACTCATGCACGATTTTCAGCCATGAATGAAGCGGATGCCCCTGACTTCATTTCCGAGTTTCATACACTTTTCCCTGGCAAGAAGACAGCGGAATTACCACCCTTGAGAGATGTCCACCACCACATCCAGCTGAATAATAAAATTTCAGACCATAACCTGAGATTCTTCACTTTCCCTGACAATATCATGCCAGCATACTGAGCATTGATCGAAGATTGAAAAGCAAAAGGAATCATTTACCCAAGCCAAGAACACAATCCAGTCAACATATTCCCAAAGGTGAAACCCGAAGGCAAATTCAGACTGCTTCCAGACATTGTTGTAACGGGGGTACCCTATAGGAAGATAGATCCTAAGGTTGCGACCACACCAAAAGACTCAACGCAAAGTTCACAAAAGGTAAAGATAAAATAATTGAATCAAATGATAAAACTTAATATCGTTAAGTAAGAGCTTCACTCAATTCAAGTCATCGCGAGAGGATCGTAGGTTATCAGAGTAGAGTGCCGTTCGCGTTTACTTAAGAAGAATTATAAAGCCAACGATACCCATCCCAACTTCGACCATTAAGAGTGCTCCCTTCTCCACACAGGGATAATCTGACACATGGCCCTTCCGGAATTAACTTCAGGGCCTGTGGATCGCTCGGATAAGTTGAGTCCGTTCAATCATAAAGTTTTTCTGCAATGGATTTTGATTATGCCTGCAGGAGAGAAAAACCTTACCGTTCGCCGTCTTGTCAATGGCCAACTGACAATCTGACTTTGAACCCAAACCTAGGTATGAGACTCAGTAGCCCTATGGCTTTTCCGTCTATGCAAGCACTGCAGTCAACTGTGTCTACTTGGCCTGTCGGCAGCTTCTCTTGTGAATGCGTAGCTACCCCGGTAAGTGTCTTTACTAAGTTGGCTAAATATGCGCTACCTATAGCCAACCGTTCAGGGATCACCTTAGCCGTGATAAGACTGAATGCCTCTTAAAGTCCTTTAACGTCCCTCAGTAATGGTATAGCGCCTGGGCTAGCGTTTTGTAATTAGTAGAGTTTTATCCATACAAACTTCCGTTTATCCCCAACTCTCAGATAGCTATTCCGTGGGACCCCTATACATCCCATAGGGATTATAGGCACCTAGAGTACCCTCGGAAGGCCATCTGATGTCAATACTAACAACTTGCCCAGGTCGACCGTCACCCACTCCTATATATATCCTGCGGACAGCATCTGGTCGGAAGGACGGCGGTGACGTATACAGGGTTACGCTACCACCTTCGATTTCGCAGTTTTGTTATGCTTTTACCAACAGTCACCCTTTCCCACCCGTCAAAAGGGGCGAACGTGGGAGTCGCAAGGGGGTGTTGGACGCGCCACAATCACTCCAAACACCCTGGGGTACTGGTAGTAAGATTTCGCATTTTAGTGTAACGTTAGGGGAGGGTAACTTAAGGTCCACTATTTCATCTGCGGTCCCCAAGGTAGGGTAACTGGGCCCTATCATGGTGCAAATCGCTGCGGAAGTCTGTCTAACGCCCCTTTGCGTCACCAGAAGGTTCAGCGTAAATGACCTATTTGTTACACGCGATTCCACAACCTAGAGACACATGGTTACACGAATGTAGCACGCCCGGCAGTGTCTACACTGCTTACCATGTTTTCCTAGGGCTTCCCAGTTACCCTGCCTAAGTAGTTACCCTTCCTAACTGAGGAGATGGGTTACCCTATCTAAAGGGTTACACTGCCTAACCATGCTTCCGGGTTACCCTACTCAAAAGGGTTACCCTGCCTGTCTGTAGCTCTGGGTTAGCCTGTCTAGCGGGGTTACCCTACCTAAGTGTGCACCAAGGTTACCCGGCCTTGCTGGGTTACTCTATCTAAGTAGGTACCTAACTACCCTTTCTTCATAAAAGGTACTTATGCTTGCTATGTTACTTTGCAGGAGTCTTGTACCCTTCCTATCCACGTCCTAGTAGGACCACTGGCTGGGCTGAGGTTCGGTAAGCTATACCAACTCATCTAGGGGTCATTACACTACTCCCCTCTTCCATAAGTATGTCCTCAAACTTAGTTTTCTTGTGTGGGCTGATTTTTTCCCACTTATCCCCCTTTCAGGTACTTTGGATACACGGTTATCCCTTGGCTTAGCAGGATACCGGTCATGAAAACACAGCAATGCCTCGGCTGCGGTTCCCTCCAACATCTCGAACGGCTCTCGTGAATTTTCTTTACTGCCATACCCTTCCCACGACACCAAGTATTGTACAAACCGGTGTGGGAATTTTGCTTTCATTCTTCCATACCATCGGCTATCTACTATGTCTCCCACAATATAGCTAGGCTCCGAATCAACGTTGTTAGGTTCTGGTATGGCTTTAGCAGGTCTGCCTACCAGATCCTCACGATAAGGTTCCAGAAGTCCCACATTGAAGACCGGATGGATTGTCCACCTTGCAGGCAGCTGTAGCTCATGAGCACGTGTCCCTATTCTCCGCTTAACTACAAAAGGTCCAATTCTCTTGTAGTCTCGTTTCTCCATAGGTCGCTTAGTGCGAATGTTACGTCAGTCCAACATAACCCGGTCTGCCTTCTTAGCTCTGCCTTAGACTACATCCTCCAGGGTGACATACTCTGGTGATAGACGACGCTTCTGGTCATGCCATTTCCCCTGTCGTTCCTGTGCCCTTTGTAGTGTCTCTCGCATGTCTTGCCATGTACCCTCCCAATCCTTGACCATAAGTTCCCTGTTTGGTGTATACTTTGATGTTCAGACACGGCCCCGGACCAACAGGTCCATGGCACAAAACGGTAGTTCGCCTAGAAGGGTAACATCTTTGACTATTCAGATACTGACGTATTGTATGCGTGCTCCGCTAACGGTAGCAGTGCAGCCCAATCGTCTTGCTGGTAGGACCAGTAACTTCTGTGATACTGTTCCAAGGTCTGATTAACCCTCTCAGTTTGCCCATCTGTTTCCGGATGGAAGGCCGTAGATACATTGAGTCTGACTTGTAGTAGATCCATGAGACTCATCCAAAACTTGGATGTGAAATGAGTATCGCGATCACAAATGATCGATTCTGGGAGCCCATGCAATCGCCAAATCTCCTTCAGAAATATGAGAGCAAGTTCCTTTATGGGCACCTCAGTTTCTAAAGGGATAAAGTGAGCCATCTTGGTGAATCTATCCACTATGACCCAAATCTTTGTATATCCCTCTGAGTTTGGTAATGCCACAATGAAGTCCATGGAAATTGCATTCCATTGTCTTATCGGAACTTCAATAGGCTCAAGTAAGCCATAGTTCTTATGTGGGATCGTTTTGCTTCTTTGGCATACATCACAGGTCCGTACATATTCAGTGATGTCTTCCTCTATTCTCGACCAGTAGAAGTTTGCCTTAACTCGTGCTATTGTCTTGAATGTTCCAAAGTGTCCAACGATGCGTGAATTATGTTCTGCTTCCAAAATTGTTGGCTTAAGCCCCTCGTCTTTCGGAAAATACCACCGATTCTTGTAGATGAAGAAGTCCTTTTCCACATCGAAATGGGCATCCAAAGTGTTACGTTTGTTAACCACTGGCTTGAGTACTACCAGGTACGCATGATCTAGTTTCGCAGCAGCACGCAAGGCTGTCAGAAATCCAGACTGCAGGCGGAACCCTTGACAAGTATGTAGCATCTGTGGGCGCAGGAGGTCTCGTTCCTGCTGTATGTGCCACTCCCCAGGCCGAAAAAATGTTTCTGGTAGAGGATCACTCCCCCCTTCCGGGCTGTAGTCCCTACGCCGCGATAACACATCTGTCTTCTCATTAAGCCGGCCTTCTCGGTATACCACCTTGAAGTTAAAGGGCTGTAGGAATTCCGCCCAGCGGTGTTGCCTCCGGTTTAGGACCTTGGGACTATTAAAGTACTCCAGATTCTTGTCGTCTGTATATATCACAATCTGGTCCTCCACCGTGCGCAATAGTTGATCCCATTCCTTGAATGCTGCGACGATCGCCGTCATCTCTTGTTTGTGAACATCGTAGTTCACCTCCGCTGCAGGAATTTCATACTGTGATAGGCCACTGGGTGCCATTTCTAGTCATCACATAATTGGCATAGCACAGCACCCAATGCGAAATCACTGGCGTCTGTCTCCAACATAGTTGGACGAGAGCCATCAAAGTTTCTCAGAATGGGACCAGTGGTGAACAACTGTTTGAGATGTTCAAATGACCGCTCACAAGCGGGCGACCAGTCCCACTTTACATCCTTCAAGGTCAGATCCGTCAGACGTTTTGCCACTTTACTAAACCCGTTGATGAATCGACGATAGATGTTCGCAAAGCCCATGAATCATTCAACGTCAGTTACGTTATGAGGAGTATTCCAAGGCTTGATCTCCTCTACCTTACGAATCGTCATAGATATCCCATGCTCAGATATTTTATACCCTAGTAATTCAACTTCCCTTTGGTGGAAGGTGGACTTCTTTATGCTAAAGCAAAGACCTGCCTTGCGCAGTCTCTCCATTACCTGACGAACTAACGAATCATGTTCTTCGATCGTCTCTGAGTATATCAAGATGTCATTCATATAGGCGATAACTCCTGCATCAAGCATATCCCTGAATATGCTCTTGATCATACTCTGAAAGGTGGATGGTGCGTTGCATAGCCCAAACGGCATTACCGTATACTCGTACAGCTCATAACGACTCTTAAAGGCGGTTTTCCTTTCTTTACCCGGTGCCATCCGGATGAGATAATAACCATTTTTTAGGTGTAGCTTAGGGAACACTGTGGCTTTCCCGTGCCTATCTCGTAGCTCGTTCATCAAAGGCAAAGGATACTTGTTCTTAATAGTTATCTTATTAAGCCCATGATAGTCGATACATAACCGCAGCGTTCCATCTGGCTTCGGCACAAAGAGGATAGGGGTTCCGGCGGACGACGTTGAACGCCGGATCTTCCCTTGTTCCTCCATTTCCCGGATGTTGTCATATAGTACATCTAAACCTTGCTTAGAGAGGGGGTATATGGGCCTCGATGGCGGTTTGGCCTCCGGCTCGAGTTCAATCCTGTGATCAAACTCAGTATACCGGGGAAGGGAAGTTATATTTTCTTGACTGAAAATATCTGCATAATCCCTATATTCTGGTAGTAGGCTGACGCTAATATCCTTACCATCTTCACCAGTATATATTGCCATACCCAAAAGGTACACCTGTCTACTATCCTCTGCTAGGAGTTCTTCACTGGTGATGAACTCCATTCGTCGCTTAGCGACAAGACAGTTTGTCTTACAGTATTCTGAACGCCACTTCAGAATACCAGTTTCCCAGTCAATATCGGGATTGTGGTCCTTCAACCACGTCATCGGAAGATAGCCGTCTACCTTGGTGTCCGGCATATCCGCAAGTTCGAACCTTATATCATTCACATGGTCGCCTATCTTCATTCTCACCGTCGTGATGTAATGTTCCCCAGACCCTGGAATCTGGTTGCCACTTGAATCAGAGATTGGTATCGGATGTTTCCGATGGATATATGTTAATTGAGCTATCTTAACCCATGTGCTACTTAGCACGGCACCTATAGCGCCACTGTCAAACAGAAGTAAGGCTTCCTTACTATTTCTATGCTTCTTGAAATTCCAGTCCAAGCGGACTTTCACGTGTATTGACCTAGTGTGGGGCGGAGGGCCAACTAGCCTCGGCTGCTTAGCGGGTCTTTCTTCGCTAACAGGTTTTGTTCGCTTAAGCGTCATAATGTATCTCTCATTATATAATAAAGTTTGGGTGTTTAATATCACGCATGTGAGATTTCAGGTATTTAACCATCCTCAGGTAAACTTGTAAATAAGTTCAATTACTTAATCAAGTCCTGCCTGATTCATATACATAAGTGAAACAAAACCATTGAAACTAGACCATCTCTATCAGTCTTCCCCAAGGAAAGCAAACAACAAAGGAAATAAGAAATAAAGCCTCCCAAAACCTTAACAAATGAAAACCCGTAATCCCACCCTGTGCTGACAGTGGCGGATCAGCCTTGTTCTTTTGTAAGGGTGAGGGGACTCACCTAGTCCAATTTCCCTTTCCTTCTACCTTTTTCACCAGCGCCTTAACGCAAAGAGTGGTAGTCAGCTTTCTGGTTTCTCAGACACTGCCTAAAGGGCTTACCTAATTACTTCTATAGGTGTCAACCTCCAAAATCGGAGGGGAGCCGTGGACCTCGGTAACGTTTTTGACAACAGGGACCTGAGCCTCAATGCGACGGTGTTTAGATACCGTAGGTGCAAAAATGCTCAGCCTCAGAAGCAGACCGCTTGCGTGAGGGTTTGATTGATTGCACTACAGGTTCGGGAGCAGTACACAGTTTCCAAAAGTGACTCTCGGTTCCACACCGCGAACATTGCTTTAACCGACGCGTTTGTCAATCAGAGTAGTCACAATATTCTGATGTTTAATTTCATAGTCTGATTTCTTAACCCTGGAGGGGTTGGCCGTGCTCGCTTGAGGCCGGTGATTTCGGTTCCCAGGGCCTCGCTCCTTCTTTCGTTGTCACTTAGCGACCGCGGACCAGTCATCTACTCGTTCGTGGGTAGTAGGCTTTTCTTTAACAACCGTTCTATTGAAGGATGCAACGTCTTCCAGCTGATGGCCGGTGTTGCGAAGCAGGTTTAGGTAATCGATGTATGATTGCGGGTGTGGAGTTTTCAGTCCCCAAGGATTTCGCAATTCAGCCCTTAAGCGAATGCGGGCCTTGTCCTTCACTACTACCACGTCATAATGCAACTCACTGGCTAAGCGAATGAGTTCATCGACAAATTGGTCTCCCTTTCCTGGCTTCATAGCCAAAGCATTCCGCTCACGAAGAGCACGATCCCGATCTGAGTGACCGCCGAAACTGGACTCAAGGCGTTTTCGGTAGCCTCCCCTAGTGCGCAACTCATTGCTAGGGTTAAAGGTCACTCCTGTCCGTTGAGCGGCATCCTGGCTAATGTGCACATTGATGCTGTTGTACTATTTCTTTGCGGCCCCTTCAAGAAGCCCGATGATCATGCTGACTTTATCCATATCAGACAGCTTACAGTGTCGATAGTGGTCAAACCTAATCTCCGCATCCTGGATGAATCGCTGTGTGTCAAGTGGGTCTCCATTAAACATCTTGATCTCCAACTTCTCGCGCTTCTTCTGCCGAGTGTGGGATTTCTTGTTGGATCTGGGAAGAAAGTCCGTCAAGGCTTGACACCGCTCATCATACCGTCACTTCTTAGCCTCATTCCAGTGCGACTTGCGTTGGACCAGATATCTGCAGAGATCGGGCAGGGTGGAGGAGGATTCGTCGCTACTGCTCGAGGAGTCGGAATCACCCAGTTCTCCTGAGTCGCAGACGTTTCCACCACCTGGTGGTTTGCTACTACCATCTCCACCAGTGTTTCCACCACGGAGTCCCAATGGTTCCTCATATCTGCTAAAGCGGTCCTCCGAGCTTTCGTGACTGGCCTCTGGGAGAGAAGCTTCCTGAGGGGAAAACAGTCTTGTGGGAGGTGCTGGGGATGGAGGAACTTTAGCAGCAAGGACCTTATCCACTCCCCTCTGAACTAACTGATGGAACCGAAGACATGCTCCAACATCCGTATGGTCTTCCGAACCACAGAAACGACAATGGGTCTTTTTCAACTGTGGACCTTTGGGATTTTGCATTATCGGTTCACAGGTCCCTTTCGTACATGGTGGGCTATGGTGAAATGCGATATTACCAGGAGGTCTTCCCTCGATCCTACAAGCAGGAGAACAATATGCCGTAGCCGACTGCGCTTCTACCCCTGGAAACCCAGTCCTCCTGGCGCTGCCCGTCGGTTTATCTGGAGCCAGCGGTGCTGTCGAGAGGACAAGCGGTGGCGGATTTTGTGATGTGGGTGGCAAGGGAGTTGCCTCAGCCACCGCATATGGTCGCCCAGCGTCTAAAACTATAGTTGGCGTTGATGGCTCAGCCAGAAGGGCTGCAATGGCGGTAATAGTTTTAGGTTTTGAGGGTCTCTGGTTCTTTGTTACCCCTGCGAGGCGTGAAGACCTCCGCACCGTGCCTGAGCCAGACGGGCTCGGAGATCGGTTGACTAGGCGGGCTTCAACGGCGAGGGGAAAAGGTGATACCCTCGATATGCCAGGAGTGAGGCCAAGTCCCAAAGCTTCCCTGGCATGTGGGGTTGAATGCTCATGCCATGTGACATTTGCCATGGCGTCCGCAAAGTGCGGGGCAAAACTGATCGGTCCTGTGCGGACACGTGGAAGCGGAGGAGCTTGCTCGATAATCACATCATTTTCGGAATCAATGCTGATTCCTTGACTCACAGCCCACTCGTGAGCCTTTAGGCGACCCTTCAGCGCTTGTGCTGTCATGACCTGCTGGCGATAGGCATCTTGGACTTTCTTTACCCAGTCGGTTGCCATGTTGACCATTTTCTCTTGAAAATAGGTCTGCTTTGCCTCCACAAAGGATTCGAGTTGGGACTGTGCTTCCACGAACCTACGGCCTACTTCATGTAGGATATAATTCTCAAAGACTTCGTGGGTAAAACGTTCAAAATAAACCCCTTCAGGGACCGCCTCAGGTACCATCACGGAGGGATTGTGGGTGATGGACTCCATGAGTGCCCTATGATGGGGGACCACCATGGTCTGACATTCCTCAGGCAGCTCAATGGGTGCCGCTTCTATTAACATCATTACCGCCTCCCAACCCAGGCCCCTTAGGTCAGCGATAACATCGTAGTCTAAGAGGGGACCCGGTGTGGGAGGGACGGTAGTCCGTTGTGAACGCGTAAGAGATATTTGAGACATAATACTTTCCACCCTGGGCTACTTGTTACTGACAAAGTTACCAGTACTTGTAAAAGTCAGAAAGGGGTCTTGAGGAACAACAATTCTCAGGAGAGAGTTAAGCAAAGAACTTAACGATATACTGTAATGGGGGTACCCTATAGGAAGATGGATCCTAAGGTTGCGACCGCACCAAAAGACGCATCACAAAGTTTACAAAGGTAAAGATAAAATAATTGAATCAAATGATAAAACTTAATATTGTTAAGCCAGAGCTTCACTCAATTCAAGTCTTCTCGAGAGGATCGTTGGTTATCAGAGTAGAGTGCCGTTCGCGTTTACTTAAGTAGAATTATAAAGCCAACGACACCTATCCCTACTCCGACCATTAAGAGTGCTCCCTTCTCCACTCTGGCATCATCTGACACACGGCCCTTCCGGAATTAACTTCAGGGCCTGTGGATAGCTTGGATAAGTTGAGTCCGTTCAATCATAAAGGTTTTTCTGCAATGCATTTCGATTATCCCTACAGGAGAGAAAAACCTTTCCGATCGCCGTCTTGTCAATGGCCAACTGACAATCCCACTTTGAACCCAAACCTAGGTATGAGACTCAGTAGCCCTATGGCTTTTCCGTCTATGCAAGCACTGCAGTCAACTATGTCTACTTAGCCTGTCGGCAGCTTTTCTTGTAACTGCGTAGCTCCCCCGGTAAGTGTCTTTACTGAGTTGGCTAAATATACGCTACCTATAGCCAACCGTTCAGGGATCACCTTTGCGGTGATAAGACTGAATGGCTCTTAGAGTCCTGTAACGTCCCTCAGTAATGGTATAGCGCCTGGACTATCGGTTTGTAATTAGTAGAGTTTTATCCAGACAAACTTCTGTTTATCCCCGACTCAGAGATAGCTATTCCGTGGGACCCCTATACCTCCCATAGGGATTATAGGCACCTAGAGTACCCTCGGAAGGCTCACTGATGTCAATACTAACAACTTGCCCGGGTCGGCCGTCGCCCACCCCTATATATATCCTCCGGACAGCATCTGGTCGGAAGGACGGCGGTGACGTATACGGGGTTACGCTACCACCTTCGATTTCTCAGTTTTGTTAGGCTTTTACCAACTGTTACCCTTTCCCACCCGTCGCAAGGGGCGAATGTGGGAGCTTCAAGGGGGTGTTGGACGCGCCAAAATCACTCCAAACACCCTGGGGTACTTGTAGTAGGATTTCGCATTTCAAGTAAGGTTATGGGAGGGTAACTTGAGGTCCACAATTTCATCCGCGGTCCCCAAGGTAGGGTAACTGGGCACTATCATGGTGCAAATCGCTGCGGAAGTCTGTTTAATGCCCCTTTACATCACCGGAAGGTTCCGCGTAACTGACCTATTTGTTACATGCGATTCCACAACCCAGAAACACCTGGTTACACAAATGTAGCACGCCCGGCGGTGTCTACACTGCTTACCAATTTTTTCCTAGGGCTTCCCAGTTACCCTGCCTAAGTAGTTACCCTGCCTAACTCAGGTCATGGGTTACCCTATCTAAAGGGTAACCCTGCCTAACCATGCTTCCGGGTTACCCTACTCATGAGGGTTACCCTGCCTGACTGTAGCTCCGGGTTACCCTGTCTAGCGGGGTTACCCT
>QFET01007925.1:0-29539 GCA_003316355.1 Tuber calosporum | reverse complement strand
TAGTAGTAGCGATCTCTTGTTCCTTCCTATTTGGATTCCATTACTTGTTTTGTTAGCTCTATCCTGTCGCTTATAACCCTCTGTTTTTGGAATATGGTTACCTTAGTATGCTGCCTCTGTTAGCATATTTGCTGGACAGGATGTTTGCGCTTTTGTTTTGTTTTCCTAGCTACAATCTTTTGTATTTAAAGAGCCTGCAATCCCTTAAGGATTCGGACTCTCAAGCCTCACAGGACTATCATCTTTAATACTACAAGTTGAACGGTCTCTCTATTAGTTCCATACCTTTTACCTTGTCTATTGAAGACCTATCCATCGACGCTTCTCCCCCTATCCTAATAGTATCTTCAGGGTCCCTTTGGGATTCTCGAGATACTTGGGAGTAAGTTACATACGTGGAACCTTCTGATGACGCAAAGGGGCGTTACACAGACTTCCGCTGCGATTTACACTATGATAGGGCCCAGTTACCCTACCTTGGGGATCGCGGATGAAATCGTGCACCTCAAGTTACCCTCCCCTAACGTTACGCGAAATGCGATATCCTACTACAAGTACCCCAGGGTGGTTGGAGTAATTTTGGCGCGTCCAACACCCCCTTGCGGCTCCCACGTTCGCCCCTTGCGACGGGTCGGAAAGGGTGACAGTTGGTAAAAGCCTAACAAAACTGAGAAATCGAAGGTGGTAGCGTAAGCCCGTATACGTCACCGCCGTCCTTCCGACCAGATGCTGTCCGCAGGATATATATAGGGGTAGGCGACGGCCGACTCGGGCAAGTTGTTAGTATTGACATCAGATGGCCTTCCGAGGGTACTCTAGGTGCCTATAATCCCTATGGGAGGTATGGGGGTCCCACGGAATAGCAATCTGAGAGTCTGGGATAAACGGAAGTTTGTCCGGATAAAACTCTACTACTTACACAACGATAGCCCTGGCGCTATACATTTTCTGAGGGACGTTACAGGACTCTAAGAGGCATTCAGTCTCATCACGGCTAAGTTGATCCCTGAACGGTTGGCTATAGGTAGCGCCTATTTAGCCAACTCAGTAAAGACACTTACCGGGGAAGCTACGCAGTCACAAGAAAAGCTGCCGATAGGCCAAGTAGACATAGTTGACTGCAGTGCTTGCATAGACGGAAAAGCCATAGGGCTACTGAGTCTCATACCTAGGTTTGGGTTCAAAGTCGGATTGTCAGTTGGCCATTGACAAGACAGCGATCGGAAAGATTTTTCTCTCCTGCAGGCATAATCAAAATGCATTGCAGAAAACCTTTATGATTGAACGGACTCAACTTATCCGAGCGATCCACAGGCCCTGAAGTTAATTCCGGAAGGGCCATGTGTCAGATGATCCCTGAGTAGAGAAGGGAGCTCTCTTAACAGTCGGAGTAGGGATGGGTGTCGTTGGCTTTATAATTCTACTTAAGTAAACGCGAATGGCACTCTACTCTGATAACCAACGATCCTCTTGAGAAGACTTGAATTGAGTGAAGCTCTGGATTAACGATATTAAGTTTTATCATTTGATTCAATTATTTTATCATTACCTTCTGTGAACTTTGCGTTGAGTCTTTTGGTGCGGTTGCAATCTTAGGATCCATCTTCCTATAGGGTGCCCCCGTTACAGTTTGCCATTCATCCTAAACACAGGCAGTCCAGTAGATAGCTCAGTGTCTATTAGATTCAAGAAATTAGTCTAGTTTATTGACTGGTTGTGGAGGAGGGACTAGTATGGACTGAGGGTCAGGTTCAGTAGGTGTGCTGCTGGGGGTAATTTTTCCAGAGTTGGTGACTGCAAGGGATTCGAATTGGGTGATAGAATTAGGGATTCGTGTAAAGCAGTTGGTTATAGTATCTGGATACAGTGGTTGGTGCATATCTCCTGGAGGATAATTAATTCTCGCTGCAAGGCCAGAGAGGTGAGCTTTAGCTCACTTAATAAGTACTGTGGCAAGTGATGGCTCTTGAGGGTTGCGGAGATAGGTGGAGGTCTTGACGATTTCAGAACCTTGAATGGCATTGGGTGCAAGCCAGAGGGCATCTGCGCTTTGTCAATAGCTTGTTCAACAGAATCTGTTTAGTGACTCGCGTCTTGGTACCTAGAGGGGTTTGAGCTAGTGCTATGATTAGAGTTCCACATGGACTAGTGTTCAGAAGCAAGAATGTGTGAGGGTACTTGAAGAGTGAGAGCAGAAGAAGGGCCTTGGGCATGGGCGATGTAGAGGTAGTGTTTTGATACACTATTCGTGGTGGAGGAGGGGTTTTTATAGGCTTCTTTTCTGTACGGTCTTCAAGTATTTGCCCTTCTTGATCTGTGGTGTCTTCATAGATCCTTGATAATGCATCTGCAAGGACATTGTCTTTGCCAGGTCTGTATATGATATCAAAATCTTAAGACTGAAGGAACAAGCATTATCTACTTTGGCTGTAAGGTGGGCCAGTCTGCTGCAGGAAAAAGGATAGTGCTTTGTTGTCGGACACAACCGTGAACTTAGTTACATATAGAATTGAATGGAATGCCTGAATGGCATCCACAATTGCTAAAAGTTCCAATTCATAGACAGGGTAGTGCAACTGACTTGTAGCAAACTTTCTGCTGTGGAAAGCAGCAGGGTATGCTTTCTAAGGGGAGGGTCCTTGGCCAACCCATATGTTACACATATGGGATATAGTACTAGACTTTCAAGTCTGAAGATGTGATGGTATATAGCGCTGAGAGGTGACTATATTGACTACAACCTACACTGACAAGAAGTAGGATCGTATCCAGAACAACTCAGCCTCGGTGAAAGATGATAGAATAATTTTTCCACAATGATGTATTGCGTATTCTACATTCTTGATAGTCCGAATGCATCAGAACATGAGTGCCTATATGCAAGAAAGATGGCCATCCAGACTAATCACCTGGTATTCCGTGTGATGTTCGCAAATGGGCGGCATCAGCTTGAAGTTAGTTCATTTGGCAAAGAGATCGAACACTATTAACTGGTGGAGTGCTTGACACCATCAGAGACATAGGCAGTCTGGGGGATCATTTGCTGAGGTGGGGTGATACATCTTCAGAGTCAAACTATGTTCGCACTTTTCTAGACAATTGCCGAAATCTCTCTGGATACTTATTTATATGGCTAACATAAGTACTGGGAAAAAAGTGTATAAATAGTTAGCAACCCCCTGTAGTTAAGGGATCATCAAGCAACAGAGAAGAGACCTGAACAATAAAAAAAGTTTACAAGCTTTCGAAAACCTCTTATATTTATCATACCCTTTACTGAGCTTTCTTGACAGTTCACCGATCTTCTCGATATGAGTATGGCCTAGACGATTCAACAGTACTGAATAGACTACCCCGTAACACTATATTGTTAATCTCCTGTTACTAAAGTAACTCAACGTTCTCTCATGCCTAAAGAATACTTCGACGCACAAAGTTTTCATTAGTGCCAACATTGTGGGCACTGTCGCCCTCTCAACTTTGATACTATATTTCCTATTTGTTGAGAAGAATTTTGCTCTGGACATACGTGCTGTCGCTCTTCGACAACTTGCGCGCATATAGAGAAAATATAGAGAACATATTGATTGGCAAGTTAGGCGACATATAACTGCATTTACAAAATGGAAACAATAATCTACCTAACCCTCTTTGGTTGAGATACTTACTGCTGACTTTGTGGAAATACCACTATTTGAAATAGTTGAACTATATTGGTTCACTAAACTATTATTTAGAAAAAACATCTTGGAGTCTAAAGTAGCTACCATGGCGATGGGACGAGATTCCACACCTATTCCTAGTCCTTTGGGACCAGACCAGATTATCAAAGAGGATGATACAGAATCAACTCCTCCAGCATCTCTAATTCCATCCCAAAGCTGGACCAGCTCTCCCATTACGCATTTGAGTCGTCCACTATTAAGAGTTCAGAAACGTGCTGAGGGTACCAAGAAGCCTGTCAATACGCAAGATAACTTCCTTTAAAATGTGGTCTATGCATTATGCCACCTGGACCGATCCCTGAAAGAAAGTGCAGATAAGAATCATATTGCGATCTCAGCACTATCACAGGAGGCTAGGCAGGGTTTTACAATGAGGGAATTATTACAGAGCCGTATGGCCAGAGGTGATGTTATCAATGATGCTGAAATACAGGAAGGTCGCTGTATATTGGAACAATTGAGTGGCGACCGCGAATGAGTGCAGCAAAGGTTACATGCCCAGGTCAAGAAAGAGTTCCGACGCTAACAGGCTCAACAGGAGCAACAGGCCCATGTCTCCGAAACAAGGGACCGAATCATGGAAAAGGCACTAATGGAACTTAATACCAAGTTGAACCAACAGGAACAGGAATGGACCAGAAGAATGAATGAGCAACGTGAATTAGCTGCTCAACAACAACGAGAACAGAGCACTGGTATGAAGGCCTACCTGGATGCTCTGGTACTTCAGTTGGCGGAAAAGGCTCCTGCACCAACACAGCACAGACCTGGTGATGGTGACCCAGGACTATCCAACCGAAGACAATCAATAGTACCCATTGAAGGTACTATTCCTATAAAGAAATCTGCGTCCACTCCAAGAAAGGAAAAAGGAAAGGAGTTGACAGTGAAGGAAATAACCTCCTACTGCCACCACTACCAGGTAACCTTAGTGATGCCCCTGACCTAGATGATAATGATCAGTCCGATAGTGAAGGAGATGATCTACAGGGCAGATAGGTGGCAGGCTGGAACGCGCTACACGTTTACCATCTATTCCCAGAAATGATGTACCCAAGGATAGGTTCACGTTAGCTTTCTTAGAACGTAACGGTGGACTCTCCCGATCAGCAAAGCTAATAGCGGAACCACCTTACTTCTTTGAAGGAAATGATAACCAGGATGTTCAAAACTAGTTGATAGCTTGTAAAGACTATTTTGACTGCAATCCTACCAAGTGGAAAAATCATGCACATCGAATAGTCTTTGCCATAGGGAAACCAAAGGGGAACAAAGTAGCACACTTCTCGGAGAAATACCGGAATGTGATGGGTCGATTAGGTGGATATACCCGGGACCTGGACTATTCTATGTGAGATCGCTTTTGGCAAGAAATTACGTAGCAATATATCAGCATCGAGGAGGAACGACAAGCCCTATAAGAAATGTCCAAAGTCATCTACAAGGGCAAAATAGACAGTTGTCTCCTTCTCCTCGAAAATTTAACATGAAGGCCGGTCTCACAGGAATTAGTTGGAGAGTACGGGTGAAAAGCAAACTTCCTGAAGAAATTCTTCGCCTGTTATCACATCTAAGGTTCCCCTCCGTTAAGGAATATATGGACACCATACAGCAAGTTGGCGGACAAGAGGAGGAATTTCTAGAACGGCGGAAACTATCCAAAGGAGAACCCTCATCTTGTGCGTCATCCAAGTACAAGCGCGATGACACCACCAAAGGGGTCAATACCAAATAAGGATATACCAACCAGAAACGAAGCAATAACAC
The DNA here is from genome assembly GCA_003316355.1 of Tuber calosporum. Taxonomy (NCBI): domain Eukaryota; kingdom Fungi; phylum Ascomycota; class Pezizomycetes; order Pezizales; family Tuberaceae; genus Tuber; species Tuber calosporum. The sequence goes on along the minus strand of QFET01007925.1, from coordinate 24,047 downwards.
CTTACCATGGAAGACAGCTAAGGCTAACTCATCAGGAAAAAAGGGAAACAACAACAACGATGTGCATACTGACTGGAAAAATGCTCATGACGGAATCCCACAAGATGTTGTAGATAAGTGAAAGGCAGAAAAGGGTTGCACTCGTTACGGCCTCAACAACCACTCCTGGCGAAAATGTCACTAGGACATTGTGGTAGCATGAGCCTTTGCTAACCAAACAACCACACAACGTCACAAATTTCTCCGCAAACTACTGACTGCAACTCTCACGATGAGTAAAGCGTAACCAAGAGTTAATCAGATACAACATGAACCAACAGCTCGTTTATGGGAATTATCGGACACGGAAATGTCCTAACGGCACCACTGGCGACGGCGTGTGTATTCTGGGGACCAGCAATAGCGACCGGAATCAATAATGAGATTCCTCTTTGGCCAGTGAGATGAGAAAACCGGGATCAGGAACATCAAAAAAGTCAGCAAAACGCTTTAGTTGACTCACCCTGCACCCCCACCCGTCACACTGACTCTAGCCACAATATCGACAAACTAAAGTAGGCAAAACAATAGTTCTCAGGAAGTTGAAGCTGCGGAATGATTACAGGCAGCTTAGCCACCCCACAAGACCACGGACCCTACATGCCGGTACCCAATAATCCAACCCTCACAGATGTTTGAATGCTTGACCCTGCCAGAAGACCGGGGTGCCAAACCCAACTCTCTCAACTAGACCACGGATGGACAACTGAAAGAAAGAGTTATGTAACAACTCTTATAGCAAGAATTAGCAGCGGCAAAATTCGTCATTATTTCCCTATTGGGACAAGATATTCCAATTTTAGAAATAGTTACTACGTTCGGAATTTATTGCCCTTTCTAGAAATCAATTTGCTTTTTGAAAACAAACTTCCCGTTTAGGAAAAATCCCTCAAGGATCATAGCTACGTTATGCAAAAAACCCGGCTGCATATTACTGATAACTTTGCATGGTTGCAATGCATAAAAAATGCGTGGCATAATTATGCATGCAACTTTCCTATGGAAATAGGAATTTTTAACATCCTAGGAGCCCCTTGGCTGGGGGTAAAGACTGCTTGTAGTGGGCTGTCCAGAATCTTAATAATTGACTATTTGTTTAGTTCATCTGAGGAGACCTCTATGGTCGAAACAATGCTGGCGTTGTAACGAACACCCAAGCCATACAACCATAATATCTTCTAGGCGAGGACGAACAGATATAACAATGTCGCATAAGCAACCGAAGCTCAAACACGTAGAACCAAAACACTACTAATGTCTTAAAGGAACTGCACATATCTATGTGTACGGGAAACGATATCGCATAAGAGTCTAATTAGACTCAGGATCTAATATCTTTGTTATACACGAAAATTTAATCTAGTAATTAAATATTCCTTACAACTCTTGTGAGAATTCGGTCCCCCTTTTGGGTTTTACTGGAGACGAATTCTCTCTTGGAAGGGATTATATCATTCCCCTCTACCTCGAAATTGGGAAAAATAAACAGTTATCAAAAATTATCTGCAAGATCGCACCAACAGGAAATTACGGAATAATAATTCCATTTGGATAGTGGAATGAGGAACATCCTATAACGGAAATCCAAGACCCAGCAAGCTGGAGGTTTAAAGCTTATGGATGTCAGCTTCACCTCTAATCAGAGGATGAAGGAATATGAATCGAGTGGAATGAACTGGTTTTGGAAGATCCAGAGGCAGTAGTTATTTGAAAAATGGCAAGAGTAGATGATGAGGAAGAAATAATCCTCGATACATTACCCGCGCAATACCATAACTACAAAGACCATTTCTGCCTGTCAACAGCGGCAAAACTACCCATATATCAGACCTTCGATCATGCGATTGACCTCAAACCAGATTCCTAAACACCTTGGGGACCAATTTATTGCGTCTCGGAAAAGCAGTTAAAAGCACTGCGAACATATCTGAATGATATGTTAAAACAAGGAAAGATTTCCCCCTGAAAATCGCCAGCTCGAGCACTGATACTTTTGGTGCCAGAACCAGATAGACGTCTTAGATTGGTATTGGACTTCCGAGAACTAAACAAAGTTAGTATCCACAACAAATATCCACTACCCCTCATGACAAAACTACGTGACGATGTGGAAGGAGCCACTATTTTTACTAAGCTGTATCTGAAGGACGGTTACTACCTGATCCGCATACGGAAGGGCGATGAATGGAAAACAGCTTTTCGCATACGATACGGCTTATTTAAATATAATTTCATGCCGTTTGGCCTGGTAAACGCACCAGCAACATTTCAATTAATAATGACAATGATTCTGAAAGACTTCCTCAATGAAGGAGTGGTAGTATACATTGATGATATACTTATATACTCTAAATTTGAGAAGGATCATTTGATATTGGTTAGAAAGGTCCTAGAAAGACTGCGAGATTACAGAATGGCTATCTCGCTTACGAAAAGCAACTTCCATGTCAAATCAGTGGAGTTTCGGGGTATATTGTGGCTGTTGATGGAGTTACTATGAGTGACCGAAAGGTGGACTCAATCAAGGCCTGGAAACCACCTACCTCGGTAAAAGAAATTCAAATATTTATAGGCTTTGCCAACTTCTACTGGCGATTCATCGAGAATTTCTCCACACTATGCGCACCAATTACTGATTTTCTTAAGGGAAACTCTAGAGATTTTTCTTGGGGAGAAAAACAACAAGCGGCATTTCAGGAGCTCAAATGCAGGTTCATCAGAGCACCCATATAATGTCATTTCCACCCGGATAGAGAGATAGTAGTGGAAATGGATGCCAGCGATTGTGTTTTAGGATGTGTCCTTTCTCAATACTATGACAAAAAGCAACATTTAGTAGCTTTCCACTCCCGAAAGTTAACACCTGCCGAACACAATTATGATATTCATGACAAGAAATTGTTGGCAATATTAGTTGCGTTAGAGAATAGCGACACTACCTTGCTGGGACTGATGAACCTTTCACAATATACACCGATCATCAAAACCTACAATATTTCCTCACAACAAAGGCCTGGTCGGCAAGGCAAATACGCTGGGTCTAGAACCTCACGGATTTCAACTTTAAAATGATATACCGACCCGGAACAAGAGGGGGCAAACCTCATGCTTTAAGCAGGCGGCCAGAATACCACTCTGAGGAGAGAGCTGAGCATGCCAAGCAGGCTATACTTCAGTCTCATCACTTTGAAACCCTCCAGAATAATGGCAACTTAGTTGTCTCAGTTATATGGGGCAAAGAAAACCCAGAATACCTCCATCAGTGGTTGCTACAAGAGGAACAGAACAATACGATAAGGATTAAAAGACTTCAACAGGAACCAAGAATCCCGACTCGAGGTTCCAACCTACCCGCCAGTCATGACCTATACAGTACCGCAAACAACATAGTTCCTGCGAATGGGCAAGTACTCATTGAAACAGGATTAGCTATCGGATTATCAATTGGAATATATGTGTGTATTGTACCATGTAGTGGATTGGCAGACAAGCATGGTATTTCTAAGGGAGCTGGGGTAGTGGATGCGGACTATAGAGGAGAGGTTAAGGTTCTCCTAGTTAACACTACTGACAATCATTTTCAGGTACACACAGGAGACCGCATAGCGCAAATGATCGTCAAAAAATTGATCAGATAGAACTTCATGAAGTCATGGAGTTAGATGATACCGAACGAGCAAACAAAGCTTTTGGCAGCTCAGGCATACAGTTGGAAGAATCCCAACCACAATTATGCTTCCTGAATTCTGACTCAAAGCACGAATATCTGGACTCAACCGGCATTACCTTACATCCGACTTGGATTAAGGGACAAACACTAATATCCAATACAAAAATTGCAAAGAGCGAACTCAAGGAATTTGATATAAAATTCTTGTAATGGGTAATGGAAGTGGCAAACAAGGATCCAGAGTGGCTAAGGAGAAAAAAGGAGCTAGAATGTCTACTGGATAATGGTAGAGAAATGTCAAAACAATAGATCCTAACGGATGGAATGCTGTTCTATAATGAAAGCCTATATGTTCTGCAAAACAAAACTCTACAGACAGATATTGCAAAAAGCTGTCACGAGTCTAGGATTGCAGGACATTTTAGTCAGGAAAATACTCTGCAAATTATCACCAGAGACTTTTACTGGAATGGAATAAGGAACTGGATAAATGACTATGTACGATCCTGTACCTAGTGCCAAAAGGCAAAGACACTAAGACTTGGTTGTAGTCGACAGGTTCACCAAAATGGCACACTTTATCAGCTTAGAGGAAAACGCGACTGCAAAGGATATTGCGGAGGCATTCATCAGAGAAGTTTGGAAACTTCTTATGGTACCCACAGAAATCATCTCCGACATGGACGCAAAGTTGCAGGAGAATTCTGGGAATCATTGTGCAAAACATTAAATATCAAAAGAAAAATGTCTACCGCATACCACCCTCACACTGATGGACAAATAGAAAGAGTCAACCAAGTGCTGGGAGGCTACCTTTGAATATTTGTCAGCTACGAACAGGATGATTGGCACCATCTACTACCGCTAGCTGAGTATGCATATAACAACTCGGTAACAAGCGCACATGGATAAACCCCTGTTTTACAAATTATGGTTACCATTCACAAACAAAATGGATGAAGGAGCCAGATGCTCTGTATCCGGGAGCTACTAGGTATGCTCTATGGATGAAAGCGATACATGAAAAGGCAAAGGAAACATTCGTGAAGACCCAGGAAGGGATGAACAAGTACTATGACCATATAGCTCGAAGCCATTCAGACTTCAAAATCGGGAACTTGATTATGCTAAACGCGCAGAATATCCACACTCAGCGACCTTCCAAGAAGTTAGTGCAAAAATTATATAGCCCGTTCAAAATCCTAGAGCAACAAAGAGACCTCGCCTACAAAGTGGAAATATCAGAAAGATGGAAAATCCATCCGGTATTCTATGTATAGCTACTCGAGCTATACCGAAAATCAGTTAGAGCTGGCCGAGAACTACCACCCCTGGCATCGTAAGAACTTGAAGGTGACCTTGGATGGGAGGTGGAGAAAATTATTAAGGGTAAAATAATCTCTTATGAACGAAGATTCAAAGGACGTTTACAAACGATCGAAGAACTTCAATACTTCATCAAGTGGAAAGGATGTTCTGAGGATGAGAACACCTGGGAACTACTGGAGCACTTACAGAATGCTCTGGAATTGGTAGAAGACTTTCATAGGGAAATTCCGGAAATGCTAAAGTTGGGTTAAGTAGTATCTACAGAAAGGTTTTTCCTGCTGTGGCCAAGTTATCGCAGAAGGTTTTTTAACCCTACCTGAAGGAGTACTAAATGGAAGAATTGCTTCAAGAAGAAACTTGGAAAGGGGGAGCTGATGTTACACATATGGGATATGGTACTGGACATTCAAGTCTGAAGATGTGATGGTATATAGCGCCGGGTGGTGACTATATTCACTACAACCCACACTGGCAAGAAGCAGGATCATATCCAGAACTACTCTGCCTTAGTGAAAGATAATAGAGTAATTTATCCACAATTATCTATTATGTATTCAACATTCTTGATAGTCTGAATGCATCTACACATGTGTGCCTATATGCAAGAAAGACAGCTATCCAGACTAATTACCTGGTATTCTGTGTGATGTTCGCAAATGGGCGGCATCAGCTTGAAGTTAGTTCATTTGGAAAAACAGATCAAATGCTATCTACTAGTGGAGTGCTTTACACCCTCAGAGAAATAGGGAGTCTGAGGGATCATTTGCTGAGGTGGGGTCATACATCTTCAGGGTCAAACTGTGTTCACACTTTTATAGACAATAGCCAAAGTCTCTCTGGATACTTATTTATATAGCTAACATAAGTACCAGGAAAAAAGTGTATAAATAGTTAACAATCCCCCATAGATAAGGGATCATCAAGTAATGGAAAAGAGACCTTAACAATATAACAAGTTTACAAGATTTCAACAACCTCTTATATTTATCATACCGTTAACCGAGCTTTCCTAACAGTTCTCTGATCTTCTCGATACGAGCACGGCCTAGACAATTCAACAGTACCAAATTGACTCCCCTGTAACACCATGCTTCTAATCCAACTTTAGAAGCATCAGTAATGAGGTATATTGGATCAGCTGGTGTCTCATATGAAATGAGGCAGAGCGGAATTGTCTTCTTGGCCAGGGGCTTAACCTGTATGAAGGCTTCCTCATGCTGGGGTAGTCATTCAAACACTTCTTGGGAAATTAGGTCTGTGAAGGCGGTAGTGGTGGAGGCAAGGTATGGGAGGGATTGTGAATGGTATATCACAACTCTTATAAAGGTCTGAAATTCCTTTTTTGATTTTAGTATATGCCAGTCTTGGATGGATCAATTTTATTCAGGGTTTGCATGAATCCCTCTCTCATCTATACAAAGTCCTAGGAGTAAGCACTCGGTGGCATAGAATTTTCACCTTGCTGGTGATGCTTTGATTTGATGCTGCTTCAGTCTTCCTAAGACAGATCTGATATGCGAAATATGGTCCTAAACAGGTTCTGAGTATATGGTAATGTCTTGATTGTGTTGTATTTCTCAACACTAGGGAGAACTGTAAGTTGGAAGAACTAGTTTGCGAGATCTATGGTGGATCGGGAACTTTGATCTGGAAACAGTTCGGAGTATCATGGCTTGGTTGGGAATCGCTCCATGGTTCTTGATAGTAACATAGTTTTTAGGTACAAGGTCTGCAAGCAGTCTAATTTCACCATTGGGTTTCAGTTTTGGGAATATGTTGACTGGGTTGTGTGCCTCACTTGGGTAAATGATTCCTTTTACTTTGCAGTCTTGGATTAGTGCTCTATATACTGGCATGATCTTATCAAGGAAAGTCAAGAATCTCATGTTATAGTCAGAAATTGTATCCATGAACTGGATGTGGTGGTTGACATCTCTCCGGGGTTGCCATTCCAGCGTCTTCTTGCCAGGGAATACTGTAACAAACTCGGAAATGCATTCAGAGGCATCTGCTTTATTTATGGCTGAACATCGTGCATGTGTTGCTTTCTTGCAGGTCAAGATGATTCCTTTGTCAGGGAAAGTTATAATAGATATTCCCCAATCTAATACAGCATGGTGTTCAGTAAGGTAAGACATTCCTAGGAAGATATCATAGTTGTCTAGGGAACAGACTAGGGCTTGAGAGATATTGCCGCTTTCCTTGTCAATCTGTATGTCAGGCTTTGCCATATAGTTGATTGCTCAGCCGAATCCTTTAACTGCCATCTTCAGGTTGATAGGAGTCTCGAGGTTTCTGGTTGGGATTTGGTGGATAGTGACAAACTTTCCTAATATCAAGTTGCCTACTGTGGCTTTTGTATCGAATAGTGCCTTAACATTGTGGTTATTGTCTGATGTATGCTTCAAAGGCTTGGGATTGAGTTCCATAAGGTCCTGTATAGTTTGTAGTAACTGTGACTGATTCCTTTGCATGTGGATTGTCTTCCTGGGGGTGGTATATTCTCCTGAGATTCTGGGGTCTCATGGCTCAGCCAGGGCCTCCATTTCCTCCCTGCTGGGTGCTCCTATGCTTGTTCTTCTCAAACCAGTTATCGGAGGTGTATTTATATTTTCCATAATAGTAACAGTCATTGTCTCTCCTGTGTTGATCCTTCTCAGCCTTAGATACTCTGAGATGCTGAGAGATATTGTTGGAGAACATTGGTTGATTTTGCTGGGTCCTGTTGTGGGGGTGCTTGGGTGCTTCTTGGGAAACTGCATTAGGGGTTGTATTTCCTTAACGATTTTGATTTCCATAGAGTCCTGTAGAGTGGGTAATTGCATCTCGCTTTTCCGCTATCTCCACTAGCTGGGCAAAGGAAGTATCTGAAGTGATATGTGGCTTCATTTCTTGTTTGACCTTGATATCTATGACATATAGGAGTCTGTCGTTTACTGAATAGTATGATATTGTTGCCTGGGGGGAGAGTGTCTCTCATGATTTCAAGTCTGATTATAGTATTGGTAATCTGTGCTGTTTTTCTATCCGTAGTTTGCATGACTTGTAGCCAATGTTCATAGATGGTACCTGTGGATGTGGAAGGAAGGAAGTAGGCCTTGAATTTCTGTTTCAGTCCAGCAACTGTATGGTCTTTTTGTAAAGCTTCATATTGGGTGTATTTATCGAGGGCTGTCTCTCTACAATAGGCTCAATAGTGTTGCAGAGCTTCAGGGGCATTGTCAGTTATACCAAAGCTGGCGATGTATGGATGGACTGTGTTAAACCATGAGTTGATTCTCAATTGGTCTCAATCTTTTCCTTCACTTGTTAATGTAATTAATGCAGGCTATTTAGGACGATTATTTCCCTCTGGGGGGAATAACATGGTGATGAGTGCAGGGCTTGGAATGTTTGGTGGACTTGGTGGACTAGGTAGTCTTGGTGCACTAGGTAAAGAGTCAGGTAGGGGTTTGGTTCTCTTGGTTCTCTAGGTAGCTAGGTGGTGCGGGTGGCGAAGCTAGGGGTGCTGGTCCTAGAGCGTCCTCTGGACCGGAATCTGATTCTGATTCTGAGATTGGTTTTCTCTTGGATTGGACATCTTGGTAGTGCTGTCCCTGGAGTTGTTCTTGTTCTTAGGCTTGGTCATGGTCTTGGGCTTGGTGTGGAGCTTGGGCTTAGTCTTAGTTCTCTTCTTCTCTGTAGCTACTATCTCCTAAAGATAGTTCTGAATCAATAGATGGTGGAGCAGGTGGGGGTACTGGCGGTTGACTTTGGGGTCCTGAGAAGGATGTTACTGATCGTCTAGGGAGGTGCCTGCTAGTATCTGTTGGAAGCGACATGCTTACTAGCTAGAGTGAGCTAGTCTCATCAGGATTCCGGTCAAGGCCTTCTTGGAAACAGGGAGGTATACTACTACTGGAGAGTCAGGGAAGGCGAAGGGTAATCAGTCCTCTGCCGAAGATCAAAGGTATACTTGAGTATAGGTAAAAAAATGTAACCTACTCCCAAGTATCTCGAGAATCTCAAAGGGACTCAGATGATACTAGTCGGAGAGGGGAAGAAGCATCAATGGATAGGGCTTCAATAGATAATACAAAAGGTATGGAACTAATAGAGTGACCTTTCAACTTGTAGTATTAAAGATGAGAGTCCTATAAGGCTTGAGAGTCCATATCCTTAAGGGATTGCAGGCTCTTTAAATAAAAAAGATGGTAGCTAGGAAAACTTAACAAAAGCGCAATTATCTAGTCCAACAAAATGCTAACAGAGGCAGCATAACAAGGTAACCTTATTCCGAAAACAGAGGTTTAAAAGCGACAGGATGGAGCTAACAAAACAAGGAATGGAATCCTAACAAGAAGGAACAACTGATCGCTATTGCTATGCAAATTCACGGGGTATAGCAGGAGAATAGCAATACCCAAATGGGTAGAAGTAACCAGGGCTAGTGATAAGCGAAACAAGGAAAGAATAACCAGTTAGGAATTCATAACCAAGTCGGAAGTGACAACCAAATAGTAGCGCTTATTAGGTATAAACTCAAATAAGTAATAACCAACATCAAGTCAGTACTAATAGTAGAAACAAAGTAGATTCCGTTACAGGTATACAAAGATCTGGGTCATCGTTGATAGATTTTCAAAGATGTCTCACTTCATCCCACTGGCTACGGATGTGCCCATTAAAGAACAGCCTCTTTTTTCCCTCCAGGAAGTAAGGCGATTGCATCGGCCCCCCGAATCTATCATTTCCGACTGCAATACCAGTCCCCCTCCAGGTTTTCGATTAGTGTCATGCAATTACTTCAAGTCAAACTCAATGTCTCTTTAGCTTTCTACCCTGAGACTGATGGGTAAACTGACAAGTTAAATCAAATGCTGGAGCAGTACTTAAGAAGCTATAGTTCATATCAGCAAGGCGAATAGGCTGCGCTGTTACCCCTAGCAGAACAAGCATACAATAAGTCAGTATCCAAGTCTTTGAAGGTGTTGCCCTATATGATACACTACGGGTTTGTCCCCAGGCCTAACTATTCTGGTGCCTATCTGATCATCAAGAAATTCACCCAAACAGCGAGCTCGTAGTCAGGGACTGGAAAGGCACTTGGTAGGACATTCGAATAACTCTAAAGAGGGCCCAAGAGTAACCAAGAAAATGGCACGATCAAAAGAGACTATCATCTCCAGTGTATGTTACCCAGGAAGATATCACCGAAGGCAGAGTAAAGAAAGCTGACTGTGTGATCTTAGATTGAAGAAATATTTGCACTAAGCGACTTATAGAAAAGCTAAACTAAAAGAGGTTTGACCCCTTTGTAGTTAAGTGAAAAATAGGAACACTTGCCTATGCTCTGGAACTCACTGCATGGTGTAGAATTCATCTAGTCTTCAATGTTGGACTCCTAGAACTGTGCCAAGAAGACCCCATAGGTAGGCCATCAACAGAGGTACCTGTACCAGAGATTGTTGACTCAGAGCTTAGCTATGTTGTAGACGCTATAGTAGAAAGCCAATGTTATGGAAGTGTCAAAGCCAAGTTCCCTCATGGTTTGTCCAATACTTGTTATCATGTGAATTATATAGTGCAGGAGAAAACTCTAGGGAACCATTCGAGATGTTGAATGGAACCGCAATTAGAGCCTTGGTTAAATTTATTCAAAGGTATTCATCCAAGCCCTGGGACCACCAGGTATGAAACTACACTAGGCAGAAGTAAGTAATCTCCGAAGATAGAAGATATATAAGTCTGAGGACAGACATGTGGAAAATAGGAGTAGTATAACGCTCTTACATATCAGTTGGTATAGCTTACCAAATCTCAGACCAACTATGGGCCTCAAGTGGGCCTGGCAAGGCACAGTATCATTGACCTGCAAAAGTAACATGGGAACTGGAGGGACTTCAAATAGGAAAGTGGTTAGGGACCTGGTCAGGTAAGGTAACCCAGTTAGACAGGTTAACCCTCATCTACTATCAGGCAGGGTAACCTGCGATCAGAGTTTGATATGATAACCAGCTACCGGACTTAGGTAGGGTAACCAGCTACCAGAGTTATGTAGGGCACCCCGTTACTGAAGTTAGACAGGGTTAATGGCAAGGCTGCATAACTTGATGTAGCTATGATAATATCATAAGCAGTGTTGGGCTTGCCGGACCTGCAATATTCATGTAACCTGTTGTTTGGTGATGGTGGAATCCATTATACACATAGAGTGGTCACACGAGATCTGCCAACAATATATGTTTCAGTTACGCGAACTCATGATTGGATTTGGGCTATGGAGGGATCAAGTTACCTTAACTTCAGGATCACGTATAGATTCTTGATCCTCAAGTTACTCTACCTTCACTGGTATACGAAACACAAAAAATAAGAAAAGCCACTAGGCAATGATTTGGAGCATGCTGGTAAACTGCCATTGAAATTGGTGGCAAAGTGTAACAGTTGGTAAAAGGCTAACAAACCTAGATCGCTTGAGGTGGCCATGTAACACGGTATATGTCTGTACAGTCCAGTGGAGAAATCGTATCTACTGGGTATATAAGCGGGTAGGCGACGGCCGACCTAGGCAAGTTGTAACAATTGACAACACGTGGTGCCCCACAGTTACTCTAACTACCTAATATCCGTATAGGAGTATGGGAGCCCGTCTGGAGGGTCATATGGGTGGAGTGGCCAAAATGGAAGTTTGGCCGGATAATTCTCTACTGTACAACAGCCTATAGCCTAGGACCTATACCATTACTGATAGTCGTTACAGGACTCTGAGGGCATTCTGTCTTATCATAGTTGAGGTGGTTAACAAACCATCGGCTATGAGTAGCGGCCATTTAGCCAACACAGTAGTGCCACTCACTGGGGGAGCTAAATAGACACTAGAATAGCTGCTGTTTGGCCAAGTAGACCAGGTTGACTACAACACTTGCATAGACAGAATCGCCACTGTATACCAGACTCTTAACTGCAATAATGAGTCTTATGTCGACTTGATAGTAGGCCACTGACAAGACTTCGGTCAGAAAGGTTTTTCTCTCCTGCAGAGATAAATGAGATGCATTGCAGAAAACCAATCAGAGAGGTTGACTCTCCTTATTCAAGCGATACGTAGACTTCCAAAGCTAACCCTAAGGAAGTCCGTCATTGATAAACCCAGAGTGGCGAAGGGTACTCATTTATGGTTGGAGTAGGGATGGGTCTCAATGACCCTTATTATTCTACTTAAATAAAACTCTATTGGCACTCTACTCTGATATAAAACTATCTTCTCCTGACAAACCTGAATTGAGTGAAGCTTTGGCTTAACAATATTAAGTTTTATCATTTGATTCAATTATCTATACCTTTACCTTGTGGGAAGCTTACTTTGAGTGTTTGATGTGGTCGCAACCTTAGGATTTGTGTTCCAACACGGTACCCCTGTTACACCAACAGATGTCCGTCTTTCTATCTACATAGCTGGCCTTGACAATACAATAGTACCGCATTGGCTACCCCATAACAGAATTTTAGCAATATTTATTGTAACTCTAGCATTTCCTACCATAGATTTGATCACACATTGCTATGTCATCCTCTTTGCAAAGACTTTGTGAATAGCAACATTGTGGGTTATCTTCTTAGATGTACCTTGGACCTCTCCCTTAGTCCAGTGTCCATCCCTTTCGATTAACAATTTCTCCTTCTTTTGGTATTCTGAGAACTAGTAGTTTCAAGAGTATCATTCTCTCATCCACCTTACATTTACCTTTGGTCTTTGCAGTCTTCTCCTTCCCTGTCGTCATTGAAGTCAATGTCTGCTTTGTTCCAACCTTACAACTCTAAATTTTCTTTGGTCTGACTTTCAATTTAAATGCAGTTGCTCAGATCCCTGTGTGAGGCTTTCCCAGATTTGCATCCATCGCTCTAACGGTTGTGGTCAGGTTTTAGATAAGTACTATGATGTACTTGTTTTGTTGAGTCTGGTTAATAAGTTTAGCCATTATGGCCATCAATTCATCAGAAAAGTCATCACTTTTATCTTCCTCAATCACTTTTGGTATTTATATAGGTTTTAGCAGCCCCAGTCTATTAAGCAACTCAAGAATGTGGTTCTTGATTTGGCAGAAGTCATGTATTCCTTTGTTATCACAATCAATAGGGCACCTAGGTTCACCTGGTGTTGGAGTGTCTGGTATCTTTGAACAGTCTATTATCTCAGCCTCTGTAGAGGAAGTCATATTCTACAAGGTGGGCTTTGTATTGGGTATGTATAGTGCATGTATCCTTGACAAGTCACATTACACAAAAGGCCTCCTAGTACTAGAGTGGTGTTTCTAAAAGTTCCAATTACACTTAGGAGGAAAAACAGTAAGCAGAAGCTTGAACTGTTATTAATGGTAAGAATCATGTACTTGTACTAGTACTGGTATACTGTGATACAAGTACTCGAGTGCTACTTGTATTACACTAAAACATTGTTGGAAAATACATTATCACATTCTATGTAGTCATGTGTGTATGTGAGTCATGTAATACATACACATATGACGAGTAATATATATGGCTGGATTTCAAGTGACACGAAGATGGTTCTATATATTTCAGGTTTTCTCCTCATGTATCCTTACGACTCAGTAGCGCAATAGTGGAATCCCAGCCTTTTAGTCTGTTTAAATTATGTGTATTGGCACGATCTTATAGCATGAGTACGAAAATACAACACAGTATTAAGAGTATACTATGTACACGCTTGTGTGAGGAGTATTGTAGTATGAAGGTAGATTGGTAGTAGTTCTTGTCCTTAATTAACTAAAACAAAGTAGGCGGCAACAAGCTATTTATACAGGTGCGTGTCCTCCTTGTACTCAGTAACAAAATAGGGAACACATTGTAAGAAACATAAGTGCGAACATGTTTGACCCTGAAAAACTACCAAGGAAATCCTAATAAAAATATGCGTAATCTGAAGTGGTGTGTGCGAAATAAACGGAAAGATAACACATGATACATAACCGGTAAAAGGTCACTATACATGGAAAGATAACCGAGAAATCCCGCACATAACATAAGAAATATGCGCATTAATTCTCAAACATTATCATGAAATATAACCGAGAATATGATATACCCTAGCTGTAGTAATGTCCGTAGTTTCCCTGAGTAAACTAGAAATAACCAAGCAGAGACATAAACAATATTACCATAGGAAATATACATATGAAACAAATTGAAGAATTTCAACACTTCCCCTCATTTTCTAGAGCCCAACAATCTCATCATCAGTTCATGTGCCGGTTTCGCAAGTACCTTGGTACAAATGTCGGCAAGATTTTCTGATGAAGCAACCTTCAGGAGTGTGAAAGAACCGTTATCGATCTCCTCTCGTATTTTGTGAAAATGGATATCGATATGTTTTGTCCGTTCGTTAAGCTGATGGTTGGTTGCCAGAAGATTTGCGCCAGTATTGTCGGCATGTAATGCGATCGGTGTTGTAAGCCGGATGTCACTGAGACCTTTGATGTACCATTGGATTTGCCTTGCTGCTAGCGACATAGCTACATATTCCGCTTCCGTAGTAGATGTTGCAACTGAAGCTTGCTTCTTGGACCGCCAGGATATACAGGCATTGTTAAAAAGAATAACATACTCTGAGAAGGAGCAGCGGGTATTGAGACAAGCGGCAAAGTCCGCATCCAAATCGGTGTTCATAGCGTTTGTAGTTGTACAAGGGTAGAAGAGTCCAATGTCTTTTGTACCGTGAATGTACCGAAGGACGTGTTTAGCGGCCTTTAGGTGGATTTCGGTCAGGCAGGAACAAAATTGTGGGAGAAAGGATATTGTATACGCTAGATCGGGTCTGGTACTAGTAGTCAGGTACATAAGTGATCCTATTATCGATTGGTATATTGACATGTCTGGTATCTGTTCATCCTCTGTGCCTTTCCGTAGTTGAATGCCTTTGGGTAAGGGGGTAGAGACTGGCCGTGAGTTTTCCATACCATATCGCTCGAGGACTGACTTGATGTATCGTTGCTGAGTAAGATGTATCCCGTCTGTTGTATAGGTGATGTGTAGGCCAAGTAGGAAGGTAGCTTCCCCTAAGTCTGTGATCTCAAATGCCGTTTTCAGGTCTTCTTTGAGAGAAGTAGCTTGGGGAGTGTTGGCCGAGTATGTAGCGATGTCGTCAACGTAAACCGATAGGTATATATCATGTTTACCGTGAACAAACATGCATGGGTCAAGGGCGGATGTCGCAAAACCTTTGGATGTTAAGTATCTAGCGAGGAGAGCATACCATTCATTCGCAGATTGCTTAAGTGCATAGAGATATCGGTTAAGTCGCCATACATTGTCTCCATTACCGAACCCAGGTAACGGTCGCATGTAGACTTCTTCTTTCAACTCACCATAAAGGAATGCAGATTTGACATCGAATTGCCGTGGTCGCCATTTGTTTTTAGCACATATTGCAAGGAGGAAGCGGAGTGATTCATATCGGATGACCGGAGCGAATGTATCTTCAAAGTCAAAACCCGGTACTTGTGAGAATCCTTTGGCAACAGCCCTTGCACGGTACCTTTCTAATGTACCATCAGCATTTCGCTTGGTCTTAAAGACCCATTTACTGTCAATAATCTTGCGTCCTGTAGGTTTATCTACTTCATCGAAAGTACCACTTCTCTTAAGTGCCTTTATTTCTTCGTCCATTGCGTGGGTCCATTATTCCTTAAGCGAGCTGTTCACTGCTTGGGTATAGGTCTTGGGATCCTCGTCAGATGGTACAGTGACATTTCTGCCAAGTATTGTGGTGGGCGAACGGTTCTGCCAGATCTGGTCCGTATCTCTGGAGGATTTTCCGGTTGTACTTCCTGTACAGGAGGTTCCAGTGTTTCTTCAGGAGTTTGGGGACGGTCATAATCTTCAGGATGTTCAGGCGGTGGAGGTGGATGTACTTCAATGGTTGGTTTGTCAACTGCTTCCTGTGGTAGAGTTTTATCGGATGCCGGTGCTCTTTGGTAGGAAGGTGGGTAGACTGTTGCAAAAGTCTCTGATGAGGGTGCAGGTTCCTTGGAATCAAGAGGTAGTATAGTCTTAGTTGTCCAGTGGAGCTGACGCATTTCTGAGATCTTGTGCAATGATGGTATGTATATACGGTATATCTTGCTGGAGGAGGTATATCCAACTAGGTATGCTTCTATAGCCCCAGGCTGTAACTTTGTTCCTGGTTTTCTGGTCTCCTCAGGTATATGGACAAAGCATTTAGTCCCGTAGGGGCATAGTTGTTTTACTAATGGCTTCTTGTTGTAGAGAGATTCATAGGGCGTTAGTTTTCCTATGGATCAGTTAGGGAGGATGTTCCGGAGGTATACAGCTGTTGTAACTGCTTCGGCCCATAAACGCGGTGTAAGACCTGATAACATAGAGTGTGTAGATGTGATTATGGTCCTATTGTACCGTTCGGCAACGCCATTAGATTCATGAGAGTAAGGAGGCATTTTGTCATGTATGATACCCAGTTTTTCAAACAAGGTTGTCATATCTTTGTTGACATATTCTCCTCCGTTATCGGTTCTGATTCGCTTAATAGTAGTCTTGTCCTGAGTGTGCCTCTCTTTAATGAATTGGTTTAATACTTTAACGGTATCGGATTTGGCTTTAAGAGGATAAATCCAGGTGTACCGTGTACAATCATCAATAAAGGTGACATCGTACCAGGAGTTTCTGAAGGAGGCGGTAGAGAATTTTCCACTAAGATCAGAGTGGATTAACTCATAACGTTTTTCACATCTTTTGTCTGTTGTTTTCGAGTTTGCATTTAGTTGATTTGGACGCAATGCAGGTTTCACACTGCTAGTCTTTCGGAACTTCGGGGAAAGTTGGATTGTCAGAGTAGTTGGTACTTTTGAGGTAAGATGGTGAAGGATGTCTGAGAGCTTCATGCCACTGTTGGTAAGTCATCTTGTTCGCCACTATTTTCTCTTCTTGCACAACATAGGCTTGACCGTCAAGCTTCCCCCATATTACTTCTCTTTTATTCTCCCTGTATACAAACATATCCGCCCCTTTACTACGCAAAGAAACACCTTTCGACAAAGAAACAATAGCGTGCCATGACAACAAGTTACTTTGAACTAACTTCGGAACCCAGAGAACATGTTTAAGGAATACAGGGGCTACATGACCGTTTGAAGTTTTGGCCATGAGCTTGACAGTTCCTCGGCCACATGATTCTATTACCGAATCATCGCCTAACTTAACAGTCCCTGTACTTGGTTCGAAGTTTATAAGAAGGTCTAGGTTGCTTGTCATGTGTGAGCTTGCGCCTGTATCGATTACCCAGTTGTGTGGGTGAGGAGTCTTTTGTGTAGAAAGGAGGGATGTGGATGTACTGACCGGTTTAGATATTTCTTCTTTGCCGATCTTTGCTGAACTAACAGCTTTCTTTTCCTTCTTCTTTTGGTTGTCGCCCTTGAGTTTATTACTTTCATTCCAGGTATGTGCCTCAGCGCGAGCAGTGGGGTAATGCTTTTTGCAGTAGGTACATTCCTTGGATGTGGCCGCAGGTCTCCGGGGAGGTTCCCTTCCTTTTCCTTTGACATCCGCGCTTTTATACGCTTTGTCGTCCTCAGGGCTAACCGAGAGTCTCATGTCCAACAACTTGTTGTAGACATGGTCGTAGGTAAGGTCCTCCTTAGTTTGGAGGTTGTCGACAATGTTACTCATCGACTCGGGAAGGGAGCGGAGAAGAACTGCTGCGTTGGCTTCGGGTGACTCGAATACCGATTTGAATACAAATGGTAGAGCATATCGGTCATCGGCAGAGGAGGAGGAGCAACGGTGTTGCATTCGATTCCAGAGGGTATCGTACTGGTTGATATGGTCTGTAATAGGTGCAGAGGTATCGTACTTGGTATCGAGGACAGAGTTGAGTTGTTCGAAGAAGGAGGTGGTGTTGTCTCTAGCAAATTTATCTTGGAACACTCTCCAGATGGCGGGGGGTGTTTTGTGGGTAGCCAACCAAATAAGCCATTGGGGGTCCATCGTTTCAAGGAAGTAGGCTGAGGCCCATTGGTATCGATCGCGAAATTCATCTAGTCTCTCAGAGTTGTTATTTCCATCTTCGTCCTATTCTTCTTTCGGCAGGATTTCCTTTTCCGTTACTATGTCCCAGTAATTATATAAAGTGAGGACATATTCCGAGATATCTCGCCAGGTCCGGTAGTTGTCAGGGCCAGTGAGCTTTGGGATGGAGCTCAATTTGTAACTGGGTGCCCAACTACATTTGGAGTTGTTGGTATAAGATCTGGGGTTTGGTGCAGGAGTTTCTGGAGGAGGAATGGTGGTTTCTGCCGTGGCCATTCTTGCTCACTAAAAGCAAAGTGACTTTAGTTGCTAAGTACCGGTACTTTGCTTTGCACTTTCCGTAAGAACTCGGATTTAGTGAGGGAGGAAAACTCGGACTTTATCGAGGAGCGCGATGACTTTTCGTATCGATTTGCCAAGAATGTTTCACCAAGAACGTTTCGTTTCGCGAACGATGTTTCGTTTCGACCGGTGTTTCGTTTCGTGTTTCGTTTCGAAGGATGTTTCGTTACGAGAGATGTTTCGTTTAAGAAGATGTTTCTTTTCGAAAGATGTTTCGCCTCGAGTGAAAATGTTTTGATATTACACGAGATGTTTTTCGGTGAAGGTTGTTTGTTTCGTTTCGGAAGCAATTTGTTTCATGGTGAAAGAGGATATCGTGTAAGAGTAAGTCGTATAGCTATGGATGTACCGGGCTTATAACCTATTTAAATTATGTGTATTGGCACGATCTTATAGCATGAGTACGAAAATACAAAACAGTATTAAGAGTATACTATGTGCACGCTTGTGTGAGGAGTATTGTATTATGAAGGTAGATTGGTAGTAGTTCTTGTCCTTAATTAACTAAAACAAAGTAGGCGGTAACAAACTATATATACAGGTGCGTGTCCTCCTTGTACTCAGTAACAAAATAGCGAAAATATTGTAAGAAACATTAGTGCGAACATGTTTGACCCTGAAAAACTACCAAGGAAATCCCAATAAAAATATGCGTAATCTGAAGTGGTGTGCGCGAAATAAACGGAAAGATAACACATGATACATGACTGGTAAAAGGTCACTATACATGGAAAGATAACCGAGAAATCCCGCACGAAACATAAGAAATATACACATTAATTCTCAAATATTATCATGAAATATAACCGAGAATATGATATACCCTAGCTGTAGTAATGTCCGTAGTTTCCCTGAGTAAACTAGAAATACCCAAGCAGAGACATAAACAATATTACCACAGGAAATATACGTATGAAACGATTTGAAGAAATTCAACATAGTCTACAAGATACTGTGTTCAAATCTCAGTACCTCCTTATTATATACAAGAAACAGCCTTTAATACTGCAATATTTTCAGGTTATGAGCCCGGGTTAGCAAGACTTCCGCTACCAAACCTTATACCACCTGACCAAAACTGTGTATACGCTAAAAGGGTACTACCGTTACCTTCCTCACTCACATCCTCCTTCTTATCGCTCTATGAGTGACGCAGACGTCTACTATAGACAATATAACTAATTTCACTGCAGTAACTGCAACACCACTCGACCTCTCCCCAAATGTTGGACCAACCATTGTTGCGAAAACGACCCTTGGTACATAAAAAAATATCTGGCATATCGAAAGAAGCTTCTTGCAAGCGCCACGATAATCAAAATACCAACAATAGCGAGAGAATAAAATCAGAAAACAAATGCCACATACCTACTATGACACACTTGAATACCAATTATCAGAAATCAAAGTTAAAGTCTCACATCTACCACACGATTTAACCAGTAACGAATACTGAGGTTATTTCAACCCTACAGCAATCATTGACTGTCCTAGTTGTGGGAGATAAAGACCGTTCCCCTTAAGTCATCACAAAGAAACGAACATACTCCTATTCTGTTGTGACGAATTTCTATTTCAGCTTGAGCTCTTCGCAATAGAAAGGTTGTACAGTCGTAGATATATCAGCAGACCAAACCCGTTTCCTCCCAACACCAATCTGAACAACAGTAGACCTATCCCACATTATCCGCCAAAATGTCCACCGAAGACGCCTCACCAACAGACTAAACAGTTGGACGATTATCCCTTACCTTAAAAGACTATCCAAAATTCGAAGGACAACGGGACTATGAGTCATCGGCACAAATGTGGAAAACGGTATTCAATGTATGCGATCTATAGGATATGGTCGACGGTTCAACATAACAACCTGATTCAGAAGACGAAGGAACCTCCTCCTCACAAGAGACCAAGTACTGGAACAAGTGAAATGAACTAGGGAAGTTATTCCTGTACCAGGCAGTCGGCAGCTACACAGCAGATATCACCTGCTACAACTTGGCCTCAGAAGCATGGCAGTCACTAAGGGGCCAGTTTGACAAAGAAACGCCCTCTACAAACTTTGTCCTTCTTGAAAACATCTTCACCAAACTCACACTCAGTAAAATCATCTCCGAACACATCTCCAACATTGACAAAGCCTGGAAGCGCCTAGCCCAACTATGCTCAAACGCGAATGGTAAAAAGGCTGATGACCTCTTAACCACATTGAAAGCAGTGGTTCAATCTAAAGCCACCAAAGGAGCATTCTTCCTGCTTTCGATAAAAGAGCAACATGGAGATCTATATGATATGCTTGCTGCACGAGGAGACGACTATTATGTAGATATAAGGGAATTCTTCGTCAGCAGAGCAGCTGAGAAAACCGAACAAAGGCAAGATAAAAAAGAGCTATTCGTACCAAGAAAACAAAAAGGAACAAAGTTGTAACGGGGGCACCCTATAGAAAGATGGATCCTAAGGTTGCGACCGCACCAAAAAACTCAACGCAAAGTTCACAGAAGGTAAAGATAAAATAATTGAATCAAAGGATAAAACTTAATATTGTTAAGCCAGAGCTTCACTCAATTCAAGTCTTCTCGAGAGGATAGTTCGTTATCCGAGTAGAGTGCCGTTCGCGTTTACTTAAGTAGTATTATAGAGCCAACGACACCCATCCCTACTCCGACCGTTAAGAGAACTCCCTTCTCCACTCAGGGATCATCTGACACATGGCCCTTCCGGAATTAACTTCAGGGCCTGTGGATCGCTCGGATAAGTTGAGTCCGTTCAATCATAAAGGTCTTCTGCAATGCATTTTGATTATGCATGCAGGAGAGAAAAACCTCTCCGATCGCTGTCTTGTCAATGGCCAACTGACAATCCGACTTTGGACCCAAACCTAGGTATGAGACTCAGTAGCCCTATGGCTTTTTCCGTCTATGCAAGCACTGCAGTCAACTGTGTCTACTTGGCCTATCGGCAGCATTTCTTGTGACTGCCTAGCTCCCCCGATAAGTGTCCTTACTGAGTTGGCTAAATAGGCGCTACCTATGGCCAACCGTTCAGGGATCACCTTAGCCGTGATAAGACTGAATGCCTCTTAGAGTCCTGTAACGTCCCTCAGTAATGGTATAGCGCCTGTGCTATCGTTGTGTAAGTAGTAGAGTTTTATCCAGACAAACTTCCGTTTATCCCCGACTCTCAGATAGCTATTCCGGGGAACCCCTATACCTCCCAAAGGGATTATGGGCACCTAGAGTACCCTCGGAAGGCCATCTGATGTCAATACTAACAACTTGCCCGGGTCGGCCGTCGCCCACCCCTATATATATCCTGCGGACAGCATCTGGTCGGAAGGACGGCAGTGACGTATACGGGGTTACGCAGCCACCTTCGATTTCTCAGTTTTGTTAGGCTTTTACCAACTGTCACCCTTTCCCACCCGTCGCAAGGGGCGAACGTGGGAGCCAAAAGGGGGTGTTGGACGCGCCAAAATCACTCCAACCACCCTGGGGTACTTGTAGTAAGATTTCGCGTTTCGCTTAACGTTAGGGGAGGGTAACTTGAGGTACACGATTTCACCCGCGATCCCCAAGGTAGGGTAACTGGGCCCTATCGTGTTGCAAATCGCTGTGGAAGTCTGTGTAACGCCCCTTTGCGTCACCAGAAGGTTCCGCGTAACTGACCTAGTTGTTACACGCGATTCCACAAGCTAGAAACACCTGGTTACATGAATGTAGCATGCCCGACGGCGTCTACACAGCTTACCATGTTTTCTTAGGGCTCCCTATTACCCTGCCTAAGTGGTTACCCTGCCTAACTGAGGAGATGGGTTACCCTTATCTAAATGGTTACCCTGCCTAACCATGCTTCCGGGTTACCATACTCAAGAGGGTTACCGTGCCTGACTGTAGCTCCGGGTTACCCTGTCTAACTAGGTACCTAAGTACCCTTTCTTCACGAAAGGTACTTATGGTTGCTATGTCACTTTGCAGGTGTCTGGTACCGGTCCTGTCCACGTCCTGGTAGGACCACTGGCTGGGCTGAGGTTCGGTAAGCTATACCAACTGATCTAGGGGTCGTTACACTACTCCCCTCTTCCATAAGTCTGTCCTCAGACTTAGTTTTCTTGTGTGGGCTGATTTTCCCCCACTTATCCCCCTTTTAGGTACTTTTACTACACGGTTATCGCTAGGCTTAGTAGGATACCAGTCATGAAAACGCAGCAATGCCTCGCCGGCGGTTCCTTCCAACATCTTAAACGGCTTCCATGAATTTTCTTCACTGCCATACCCTTCCCACGATACCAAGTATTGTACAAACCGGTGTGGGAATTTTGCTTTCATACTTCCATACCACCGGCTATCAACTATCGCTCTTACTATATAGCTGGGCTCCGAATCAACGATGTCGGGTTCTGGTATGGCTTTAGCAGGTCTGCCTACCAGATCCTTACGGTAAGGTTCCAGAAGTCCCACATTGAAGACCGGATGGATTGTCCACCTTGCAGGCAGCTGTAGCTCATAAGCCCGTGTCCCTATTCTCCTCTTAACTACCAAAGGTCCAAATCTCTTGTAGTGTAGTTTCTCCATAGGTCGCTTAGTGCGAATGTTACGTCGGTCCAACATAACACGGTCTGCCTTCTTAGCCCTGCCTTAGACTACATCCTCCAGGGTGACATACTCCGGTGATGGAAGACGCTTCTGGTCATGCCATTTCCGCTGTCGTTCCTGGGCCCTTTGTAGTGTCTCTCGAATGTCTTGCCATGTACCCTCCCAATCCTTGACGACAAGTTCACTGTTTGAGTGTATACTTTGATGTTCAGACACGGCCCCGGACCAATTAGTCCGTGGCACAAACCCGTAGTTCGCCTCGAAGGGTGACACCTTCGACGACTCGGATACTGACGTATTATATGCGTGATCCGCTAAGGGTAGCAGTGCAGCCCAATGGTCTTGCTGGTAGGAACAGTAACTTCTTAGATACTGTTCCAAGGTCTGATTAACCCTCTCAGTTTGCCCATCTGTTTCCGGATGGAAGGCCGTAGATACATTGAGTTTGACTTGTTGTAGATCCATGAGACTAATCCAAAACTTGGATGTGAAACGGGTATCGGGATCAGATGTGATCGATTCTGGGAGCCCATGCAATCGCCAAATCTCCTTCAGAAATATGAGAGCAAGTTCCTTTATGGGCACCTCAGTTGCTAAAGGGATAAAGTGAGCCATCTTGGAGAATCTATCCACTATGACCCAAATCTTTGTATATCCCTCCGAGTTTGGTAATGCCACAATGAAGTCCATGGAAATGGCATTCCATGGTCTCATCGGAACTTCAATAGGCTCAAGCAAGCCAAACTTCTTATGCCGGATCGTTTTGCTTCTTTGGCATACATCACAGGTCCGAACATATTCAGTGATGTTTTCCTCCATCCTCGGCCAGTAGAAGTTTGCCTTAACTCGTGCTATTGTCTTGTATGTTCCAAAGTGTCCAGCGATGCGTGAATCATGTTCTGTGTCACGATTGCCTAGAAGAGCGCTAGGCAGGAAGGACGGAAAAGCAGAGTAAGCCTTGTGAGGTTATTATGAGTTGATTTCGCACACATGACTACTTTAGAGTCATGTGGGTTTCGCACATGACG
>QFET01007907.1:0-21736 GCA_003316355.1 Tuber calosporum | reverse complement strand
GTCATCATCCCCCACCCATCAGCCTCCCAAGCCGTCCTCTTCCCCCCCTCTGCCCACTGCCTCAAGAAGGTTCTTTGCTCCCCTCTCTTCCCCCTCTCCAGGTCTTGATGCTGCAGTTATTGCCGGCCTCCTCCCCGACCTTGCTGCCTCTGTCCTGACGGATACACACTCCACCCTCCCCCTTGGCTTCAAAGCCTTAGTCAATGACTGAGGCACAGTCTCCCTTACTGACCTCAAAGGTCAAGTCCCCTCCCTCTCCTATGCTCCATATTTTGAGGCCCTTACCAGACGCCTCAACCAATCCTGCCCTGTTGGTGACAACCCCTAGCTCCCATTCAGGTCTGTCCCTACCGCAGTCCAGATAGCCATACACTCAGTCCCCTCCTCCTGCCTCCCTGCTGCCTAAGAGGACCTCTTCACCCGCCTCTCGACCTCTAGCCTGAACTCAACAGGCACTCACTCTCTCTTCTAGGTTCCTCAATAGGGATCCTGCCTCTCCCCCCAAATTCTCCTGCTCCATGGTCGTCACCATAGCCCCAGAACATGCTGCCTCCCTTCTCCTGTCGTTTACTCTCTTCTCCCAAAACCAGAAGTCTGAGATGGCCTTCTCCCCCTCCCTCTACACACAGTGCCATAACTGCTGGTCTTGTGGCCATGTAGCCTCACGTTGCAAAACCCCACACCCCATCTGCCCCTACTGCTCTCTTCACCATACCAAAGCTGACCATAAATGCACCAATCCCTCCTGCCCCAGGCAAGGGAACATCAAAGTAGTCTTAAACTGTTGTATAACCTCCCCATCCCTATGCCCTAACTTCCAGGGTGAGCACTCTGCCCATGATCCGGACTGCCGTCCGCGGCTGCGCCCACTGACGCCTCTGACCAGGAGCCGTTCTCTGGCCCTGATGCCGACACTATGGAGGTTTCCCCGACTGGTCCTCGACCCCTCATCCCCACTCGACATCACGACCCTCTACCCCTCCGCCACCTAGCCTCGCCCTCCCCCTAGATCTGACTACCCCCAGGCCCGTCAGGCTGAGCTCTGTCGCCCCTGGCTTGTCCAGGTCCTTCTCCAGGCATGGTGCCCCAGTTACACAGGTGGCGCCCAGCCCCTGGCCTGCCCCACGTGACTCCGTGGGCCCTGCCTAGTAATGGATCACAGACCATCTCCGCTACCTCAAGACAGAGCCTGACCCCCTCGTCCTTTCTTTCCCTTGCTCAACACAACTCCCGGGGTAGCTGGTATGTGTTTTCTTCCTTTTTCAACTGCTGATGGAGCTTTCCTCTCCTATAGCCCTGGTTTGCATCCAGGACCCCCCAGATTTCCGAGGACGCACCTCTTCTTTTGCAGGTTTTAAGTCATTTTCACCTCCTTGTTCCTCCACCTCTAAACCCCGCGTAGTTTGCTATGTTTCCTCTTCTACGTTATCCACGAGTGTTGTTCTACCTGTTGTTCTTTGTAAGATCCGACATCTTGGCCCTTGATCTTTTCCAGGCAGATAGGCTTTTTGGTTTTTCCTTTTCCCACTTCAGTGTCTTGAATATTTACTCCCTTCCAGGAAGGGCCCCTTCTACCAGTACTATTTCAACTTAGGAGGCTTTTCCTTGGGTTGACTATCCGTATTTGATATTGGGGGATGTTAACCTTCACCACCCCTCCTGTGAACCAATAAGGGCACAATCCCCCTCTGCACTTAATGTGTCCTTTCCTTAGTTTTTGTGGGCTGCGGAGCTTGGCTTTCAGCTTGTCAATACCCCTGGGGTGTACACCCACTTCCCTTGGGGTGGCGGGACAAGACCCTTAGCCCTTGATATTTCCTTTGCTTCCCTCAAGCCTGGCTCCTTGCTTCTCCTCTTCGAGTACACCCCTCCCCGCCTCTAGTTCTGACCATGTTGCTATTATTCTCGCATTCCGGCATCCGAAGGATCCCCCCCAGACCCTGAAGCCCAATTGCGATCTTGCTGACTGGTACACAGTGGCTACTTCACTTGAAGATTTAGTGGTCCCCCCAGTACCCTCACTCCCCAGCTCCTGCTCCTGATCTGCATGGTTTGACAGGAATCTGAGCCGAGTCCAGGGCCTCCTCCGGATCCACACCCCTCTCTCACGCACCACCCCCAGGGTCAACCCTTGGTGGTCCCCCGTCCTTTCAACCTTAACGAAAGAACGTCTCTGCGCCGCCCGCAGGTCACGCTTCCGCTCCTCTGATAACGGTGCCCACACTGCCCGACTTGCCTGTCTTGGCTACTGCAAGTCTATAAAAAGCGCAAAAAAGTCTCCTTGGACTTCACTCCTCCTGAATGCGACCCCCTCCTCCCTCTGAGCCACCTAGCGTCTTACCCTGGGGTCCTCTGCCACACGGTTCCCCTCCCTTCCAGGGGCTGACACCCCCAAAGCCATCAACCAGGCCCTTCTAGACCATTTCTTCCCACCCCGCCCACTACTCCACACACCCGCTATCCGCCGTCCCTTCTGTGATGACACAGACCTCTCTCCTGACAAGATGTCACCGGCCCTCGCGGCCTCTTCCGCCTTCTCGGCACCTGGCTCTGACTCCCTCCCCTATGGGGTGTGGAATATAAGATACCACCCCACTCCCTCCCTGCTGGTCACACAGTTGTCTCCCCTCCTCCTACATGGCTTTGTTCCTCCTTCACTCAAGACGGCAAACGGGGTTGTCCTTGACAAGCCTGGAAACCCTCCTACGAAACTCCCGCCTCCTAACGCGTCTTTGTCTTCATCGAAACAGTCTCCAAGGTCCTTGTGAGGATAGTTGCCTAACGCCTCTACCTCGTCGCCAGGGGGTGTGGGCTCCTCACTCCCAATCAATGGGGCTCCCGCTCTAGCCTCTCTTCCTTCAATGATGTCACAGCCTTATCACATACTATTCCTACCCTTCAACGCCCTGGTCTCCATGTGTCCACCCTATTCCTTGACATCAATGGGAGTTTTGACAATGTGGACACCGACTTTCTTACCTCCGTACTCAGGAGAAACGGGGTAAACCACTACCTCATCTTGTGGGTCTACTCCTTTCTCACTTGGGGTACCTGTCGCTTCTCGTTCCTGGCTTCCCCAGGAACATTTTCCTCTGTTACAGTTGGAACCCCACAGCGTTCACCTGTGTCTCCTTTGTTGTTCGTAATGTATGTTTCTTCCCTTCATTTTTCCCTTACGAGGGGCCTTATACTTTCTTATGTTGATGATTTTGCATTGACTCTTGTTTCCTCTTCTTATGACTACAATCTTCAATTGCTGCAGGGTGCTTTTGCCTGCATTAAGCGTCGCGGGGTGGCAGACAAGTTTTCTTTTTCTGTCCCCAATACGGAACTACTCCACTAGCGCACCAGGCTCCCGCGCGGTCCCCCCACTTCCATCCCCATCCACCTTGATGGCCAGGTGTTTCATCCAGCCACGTCCCTCTGGTGGCTGGGCTACTTGCTCACTCCCTTACTGTCAAGATCCACCCACTTCTCCTAGGGTCAGGGGTTGGCCCAAGGTGCCTTCTCCACAGTTCGCAGGCTGTCACCTCCCGGGGCCGGCCTATCGCCGCACCACCCTCACCGCCTGGCTGTCTCCCTGCTACTCCCGATCCTCACCTATGGTGCCGACCTCATGGTCCGCACATGGGGCATGATACGGCATATGGATCTCTTCTGGCACCAGCTCCAGAGGTGGGTCACCAACTGCTTTCGCTCCACCAGACCCACGGTGCTCTCTCTGGTGAGCTGCCTACCACCCTTCACCACCATCTGCACCCACCGCCGCCGGCTGGCTGCCCTAAGTCTGGCCTGCGCTCCGCCCACAATCAACCCCTCGGCTGGGTGGCTTCCACCAGACTTCCCATCGGTCCTGAAGTAACATTCTCCAGACTCCTAGCGACACCTTGCTAGGGGCCTGCAGCCAAATATCAACCCTCTCGTCTGGAAGACCTCCCCTCCCTCTCCGCCTGTCCACTTACACCTACCGCTTGACGCCCTGGCTCACCTCGTTCTCCCCTTACTTGGCTCCTTGTCTTTCGCCCCCCTTCCACAGGGAGACCTTGTGCCTCTCTGCTATCAACTTCCCCCCCTTGCTCCCATGAGGTCAGCTTCCACCTCCCTGAGGAGACGCACTCACAACTGCCTAATCCATGATTGGCAAAAAGAGTGCCCCCCTCCTCCCTACTACCCCTACAAGCCTTCTCTCTCCCCAGACCCTTTCAAGGGCCTGGGAAAGTTCATGGCGGGTGAGATCCAGCAGATGCGTTCCCACTGGAGCTTCCTTGCCTATCACACCTCTTGGGGCCCGGAAGGCCACACTCTCTGCCCTAGATGCAGGGACTACGATGAAGACTTCATGCATGCCGTCCTCAGCTGTCACCCCACTGCTGGCCACCGGGAACGCCACCTCCAAGGTCTCATGGGGATTGGCCCAGAACACCCCCTATGGTCCTCTATACCCATCCTCCTCAACCTGGCCTCCTATATCCGGGAAGTCCAGATAAACCTCTCCCTCACATGACGGTGTCGCCGACATACTTTGCGCCGCCCCTGGTAGCTGCCTCCCCCCGTGGGTCCCCTGCCCACACCCTTTTCTTATCTCCTTCCCGTTAGGGTAAGAGTCATTCCCTTTGTTAAGGCTTGGTTTCTGTATGGGTCCTGGGCTGGTTTTTCCTTACTTGATGTTGCTGCCGGTGGCAGTTGGGCAGTTACCTGTCCGAATTTAAGCTTTTTATGCCGATAGTTTCCTTTGTTTTTGGTTTTTGGCATTAAGGTTTTGTTTATGCCCTAGCTAGCTCTGCATGCAAGATCTTGTACCTTAACAACGAATATATAATATAAAAAAAAAAAAAAGAAAAAAAAAGAAAAAAGGTCTCTAGTTAGGACTCTTTATGCAACTATGTAAGTTCTTTCCTTTGCAAAGAATTTACCTCTTTACCACAGCGCTTCTCTACTAACGTTATGTGTTAGGAACAACATGGTTCGGCTATCGATACAACCTAGGCATAGGCCTAAGAACAATAGTCGTTACTCGCCTAGTACTACACGTTGCAATCGTAATCCTGCTCTGTCGTCTAACATTATCCCCACGCCGTATACCGCACTATAGGGACGCCTCTATTATATTCATCCAAACAACTGAGAAGTTGTTAAAGGTTGCCAGTTAGCTAACAGCCTAGGATCGAGACACAAAGACTTATGGATATATCATGGTGGTATTGGAATACGGCAGGTAAAACCTACTGACAATCTGGACAAATATCCTCCACCTCTTGTGATGCAACTACGCAACCATGAAGAAGGCCCCAAACTTTTACCAAATTGCATCTAAAATATGCTTACCACCCGATCTCTATAAGGAAGGGCGAGGAATGAAATCCACCTTTTCGCACAAGATACCATTAACAGGAATATCATGTCCTGCATTTTGGTCTGCAAGATGCACTCGCCCACATCTAGTCCATAATGACTTCTATCCAGAAACACCTCCTTTCATGAAGGAGTAGTAGTATACATTGATAATAGAATTATATACATTTAATTTGAGAAGGATCCTATAACATTGGTCTGGAAAGTGTTAGAAAGACTACCAGAATACAGAATGGCCCTTTAGCTTGCGCCAAGCACCTTTCATTTCCGATCTAGGGAGTTGTTCGTATATATTATAATATTCAGTGCAGTTTCTAAGACTGACGGAAAAGTGGAATCCATCCGGCCCTAGAAACCACTTAACTTTCTAACTCAAATTCAAATATTTATTAGTTTTGACAACTTTTACCTACAATGCATAAACAATTTCTTTGCGCTATATGCATCAATTACTAGTTGACCAAAGGTGTAACGCCTTCCTGGGGGTATCAGGCACGAAGGGCATTGCCTGTCCACAAGGTATAATGATAGTGACCCAGATCCCTAATTTTCGGAAATTCAAATGTGTATTACTAACGGAGAACTCAATAAGTTGTTTAACAGCTGTCGATTACTATATTGCCAGCTTCGCTAAGTCCTAGACTTACTTGCTGTGGTTTTGTACGAAATTAAAAGATGTAAATGCTCAATCAAGTATATTGAAAACTCTGTGTGCCGAAGTCTGCCCTGTCTAAGCCCCCGAGGGGCAGTCTTAAATAGATGATTTCGCTCTTTCCAAAGGTTTCCATATCCTTGCATTTCAGTTCCAATCAACGGATCTAATCAAGCTCTGCTTGTAAAGTCCTCCAGTAAAACAAATGCCTCATGCACCTCCACAGTACTGGAAACAAAATATGTATCATCCCGATACACTAAACAAAACATAAAACATATCTACTGTCACCCTGATACATGAAACCCAATATAAAACAAAATAAGTATCCAACGATACTTGAAACCAATCATAAAACAAAGTAACTACTTACTAGCCCTCCTAGTTTCAATTAGTCTTGTCAGCCTTAACAATACTAACCAATATAGGTTACAAAAGGGGAACCCTAAAGATTTTACTGAGGGAGAAAAGCAACAATTAGCGTTTAAGGAGCTCTAGCCCAGGTTGCTCATAGTGCCCATATTGTGACACTTCAATCTACAGAGGGTAAGAGTTGTGGACACTGCTACCAGGGGTTACGCATTAGGAAGTGTCCTATCTCAATACCAGGACAAAAAGCTACACCCAGTCGCTGGCCATTCCTTAAAACTTACTCACGCCAAACCCAATTTTATCATAGATGGCCAAGAATTGGGGGCGAAATTGGGTGTGTTGGAAGCCAGGTGACGCTATCTTGCTAGTAGGATGAATCATCCATCATCGATCAGGATCACCAAAATCTACAATACATTCTTAATACAAAGGCTTCGTCAGCTAGAAAAATATGTTGTTCTTAAAAGCTGACTGATTTTATTTTTCAAATCATAAACTGAACAGGAACCAGAGAAGGCAAAGAGCATTCTGAATGCTAGTGGCCAGAGTACAGCCCTGAGGAGGGAGATTAGTATGCTAAGCATGCTATGCTTCAGTCTCATCACTTTCATACCTCCAGGAGAAACGAAGTTTAGTGGTCACCTTTGAATTGGGTAACCAAAACTGGCAACTGGTGTGACTAGGGCTGCCTACAGACTAAGGGAACAATACGATGACAAGTTAAAGATTTCAATCAGGAGCAAGAATCCTAACTCGAGGTACCAAGCCAGCAGCGGGTGTTGACCTATTAGTACAAAGATATCAATCTTGCCACCAAAGGGCCAGGGCTCAGAGGTCCAAGATTGGCTATCAGACTACCAATAAAAATACATGCACATTACACCACATAGTGGACTGGCCTTCAAGCATGGTATTTTCATTGAAGCAGAAGTATTGGATCCAGGCAGTAGAGGAGAGGTTAAGATCCACATTGTCAACCCTACTTACAATGGTTTTTCAATACATACAGGGGATTGCATAGCCCAGAGGAGTATGGAAAATATTGATGAGAGAGAACAACATGAACTGCGGGAGTTGGATGATACAGAACCAGGAACCAAGGGTTTGGCAGCTCAGGACTAGGGTTTGAAGAAACCCAACAATATTTATGCTTTCTACATTGTGATACAAAGCACAAATATCTGGTCTCAACCGATACTACCTCACACAGGATTTACATTCAGGGACAAGCGCTATCGTGTAATGCAAGATTTGTAACGTGCGAAATCCCAAAATTTGATATAGAATTCTACGATCTGGGAATGGAAATGGCCAACAAGGCTCCAAATTGGCCACAAAGAAGCAAGAAACTAGAACGTCTTCTGGATGATCTCAAAAAAATACCATAACCTGGGACCCTAACAGGTGGAATTCCCTTTTATAAATACCCCCTCAATCTTCCTCCAAGAGAACCCCTGCAGCCTAATATTACCAAAGGCTGTCACTACTCTAAGATTGCCAGACAGTGGGGCAAGACAAGTAAGTGGAAATTGTCAGTAGAGACTTTTAGAGAAAAGGAATAACAAACTGGATAAACGATAATGTGCGTTATTGTACCCATTGTCAAAAGGCACAGTTACCAAGACATATACACATTGGGCTGTTACAACTACTTCAGGTTCCATTTGCTGCTTGGGCAACGATCACCAGACATTTTGTCACACAACTTCCCAAAAATCCGCAGTATACAGGCATAGAATAGTTGTTTTTGACGGGTCTACTAAAAGGCCACAGTTAATCAACTTAGAAGCCAACGCAACTCTCAAGGATGTTGCAATTGTATTCATCAAAAAACTTTTGAAAACATTATGTGTTACCAAGAGAAATCATATCCGATATGGACGCAAAGTTTGGAGGCCAATTTCACGAATCATTATGCAAGATATAAAGCATCAAAAGGAAAATATCTACTCTGAACTACCCTCCAACTGATCGGTAAACTGACTGAGTCAAAGAAGTACAGGGAGGCTATCCGTAATTATTTGTCAACTCTGATCCGGATAAGTGTTAGAGTGGTGTCCGACAAGTTGCCCTACCCTTAAATGGCAATGGCAATACCACAACCCCCAACTATAAAAATTTCCAAAAAGGTTGTACAAAACTCAATCACAAGGAATATGATAGCATAGCTAGTACATAGTAAAAAAATATTTTTACCATTTACTATGGCCTCCATTTGCATCCAGTACAGCTTGGATTCTCTCTGGCATTATATCAACCTATGCAGCCAACTTCTCTTGAGGAATTAAATCCTACTCCTCCTTGGCTGCCTCAAACAGTTTCAACAGCACGGAGAGGCCTTCTTTCTAGTCTGGAGAATCACTTGGTGAGGGCTCTTTTGAATAGTGACCAGGTATTCTCAATTGGATTAAGATCTGGTGAGTTGATTGGCCATGAGACTTTTTGTAACCACAATCTGTGTCCAATTTTCGATTTTCCTCACCACCATTCCTGAAGGCATTGTTTGCAGCTAGGTAGATATTGTCAGAAGGGCAATCCAGACCTTCTATAAAAGGAATGAGGTATGGGTGGTGGATTTCAGTTGCATATTGGTGGGAATTGAGACCAAGTATTTCCCTTTTGCTAGTCCTTTACCCCTCCCACCTCT
Organism: Tuber calosporum; assembly: GCA_003316355.1. NCBI lineage: Eukaryota > Fungi > Ascomycota > Pezizomycetes > Pezizales > Tuberaceae > Tuber > Tuber calosporum. The sequence goes on along the minus strand of QFET01007907.1, from coordinate 12,713 downwards.
TTCTCACCAGAATTAACTGACTCCTGCCACCCTTCATGATTCCAGCATTAACCACAATACTAGCCCTCCCAGACTTAAAGCCAGACTTCCAGTTTTTGTCTTCCAACTCTTCACCAGATCTAACCCTAACCTTTCTCCCACTTGGATTTGGATCATAAACAATAGTTGCTTCATACACAAAAACATCCCAATTCCAGGCCCTTTCCAGTTCCTCCTTCTCCTAACAAACTCCATTCTCTTCTCCTTCTGTCGTTTTCCCCAATAATCTTTTTTGCAGTGTATCAGAAGCTTAAAACCACCCACGCAAACTATTATGGGTATAATAGTGGTCTAGCCTACACCAATATTAGCATTTTTTGGTAATGTCGTGTAATGCTAATCAAGGCACAGCATTGATAATAGACTCCACTATCTTTCTTTTTGTGTTGGTACTCTTGGTTGGTCTTCCACCTCTTTTTGCATCATGGGTGTTTCCCTCTCTGGATATGGCTCTTTTGACCACAGTCTGAACAGTTTACTTGGAGATGCCACAAGACTTAGAAACTTTATAATACCCCATTTCTGTATGCTTATACAGGGTATAAATTCTTTAGGGAGGTCTTCTCTAAATCTGAGTGTAAGTGGGGGGGTCATGGTGAGTGTAGTTGTTGAGGTGAGGGGGTGATCTTGCCTTGCTATGACAGGGTACGAGGACTTTAAGGACACGACTGTGCCCTCTACTGGCGTTGGCTGAGTATCTATTTAACAACTTAGTAACAAGATTACCAAGAATAACATAGTTCATTGCAAACAGCGGTTACAATTGTCAAACATAATGCATGAAGGAGCAATAGGCTCAAAATCCTGAAGCCAATATGTATACTTACCTGATGAAAGTGAAACCTCAAAAAGCCATGGAATCCCTTGAGGACACTTGTGAAAGAAGAAACAAGTACTGCGACCGGAAATCTTGCAGTCATCCAGAATTCAAAATTGGCAACACAGTTATGCTAAATTCTAAAAATATCTGGATCAAGCGACCTTCAACAAAGCGACCGGCAAAAATATATAGCACGTTCAACATCCTAGTGTATCCAGCAGACCTAAACTACCAATTAGATTTATGCAAGGGTAGGAAAGTCCTTCTAGATTTCTTTTTAACACTATTCGAGCCATACCGAAAGTTAATTTGGCCTGGGCCAGAATAACGCCTCCTGGCCCATGAAGCAGTTGAAGGTAACCTTGCATTGAAGGTAGAAAAAATCATTAAGAGTGAAATAAGTTCTAATGAGTAAAGATCCAAAGAACATTCACAAACGATCTAGCAACTTCTATACTATATCAAGTGTAAAGGAGCTTCTGCAGATGAGAATACCTGAAACCCACAGAGTGCTTACAACATGCTCAACAATTGGTTCCAGATTTTCATAGGGAAAATCTGTGATGCCAAAGTTGGCCTATGTAGTATGAAGGGAAAGGTTTCCCCTGCTGTGGTCAAGGTATGGCACAGGGTTTTATAACCCAACAGCAAGGAGTACAAAGAGGATGAATTGCTTTAAGATAAAGCCGAGCAAAGGGTAGGTGATGTTACAATTGTGGAATATTGTACATGACCGTCGACTCTATAAAGATGTGATAGTATGTAGCACCGGAAGGTGTCTATATTGACTACCAACTACACAGGGAAGAAGTTGGATAATATCCAGAACTACGCAGCCATGGTGAAAGATGATCAAGTAATTTATCCAAGAGGATCTATTACATATTCTGTATTCTTCATAATATGAATGCAGCTGGACATGAGTGCATATATTCCTGGAGAATAGCCATTCAGACTGATCTCCTGATATTGTGTACCATGTTTGCATATGGGCAGCATCAACCAGAACTTGGTTCATTTTGCAAAGAGAATGAAGGTGATCTACAGGTGGAGTGGTTGACAAAGTACGAGAATTAAATGGTATATGGTATCATTTGTTGTAGTGGAGTCATATATGTTTAGAGACATAATGTGTGCGCACATGGTATCCCATGGCAGAAGTCTAGAAATACACATCTTCTATATGGCTAATATATGTACCAGGAACACTTTATAAATAGTAGGCAGTCGCTCCTAGATCACGCATGGTATCAAGAACAATTGGTCCCTCCCATCAACACCTCCTTCATCACCTCCCTCCTGAGTTCCCTATAGAGCCCTGGTTTCTACCTCCACTTCCTCAATAAAGTAAATGGGGTTGTCCTCTTCAAGTGAGGCAACTCTAACTACAACTCCCTGTCCTCGTACGAGGTCATAGGGCTTCAAGAAATAGTTACCAAGATTCAACAGAGGATAATGGCAACCTGGCTACCACTGATGTCCTCCACTCTTGGCCTCATCCATTCTGACTAATGCGGCCGGCTGACTGGACTAAGTACCTTAGCCTCATGCGAGGCCGTCACCCATGATGTTCGCGTACTACAGTGTACATGCCTCAGGACCGCTATCCGTATATTTTGACATCAAAGAGGGCTTTGATAAAATTCCCTCTTGTTATTTATCTTCCCTTTAATGAACTCAAGGTGTATGTCCTTATATGGTTTGGTGGGTTCAGCTGTTTTTGACTAAGTGCACATGCCGACTATTTTTTTGGAATATCTAAATATCTTCTTATCTGTTCAAGTTGTCGCCCCTCCAGGCTCCCCTATCTCACATTTGTTATTTCTTATATATCTATCCTTCCTAAATTGGTCAATCCCCAAGGGCATTATCCATTCCTTTGTTGATGATTTGTTTTCCCTATTGGAACTGGGTCATACCAGAAAATACACTACTTTTTCCGTATTACTACTAGGGTCTGTGCAGGAACTGCTCCGCCCTGGGAGTGGCCTTCTCCATCCCCAAAGCTGAAAACATTCATAGGCGCATCCTACGTGATCACTCCCTCACATCCCGGGCCCCTGTATCATGGGATGGCACCCTCATCCACTCCTCCTCCCGAGTCCCGGGGCTTGCGAACTGGTTTTCCCGCCCCATTGGAACTTCTGCTCATTTCCTCAACAGATTGGCCCTTCCGATAGAGGCCTTGAGAGTCATCAGACAACTCTCCTCTCTGTGCAAAAAAGTGTCATATAGCTCACCCGCAGACTAGTTATCGGGCTCCTCCTACCTATGCTCTGCTACGGTACTAACATACTTATTCCCCATACTACCATTTTTGGAGAATGGATATCCGCCGGAGGAAGGTTTATAGGTGGGTCGCAAATTGCCTGACATTGATTCAGGTATCTATCCTACAACGTAAGGCTTGCCCCCTGCCCCTGAACGCACTCCTGCCGAAGTGACACGGACTGGACGCAGTTCTGCTTGCCTACTCACCTCCAGAGATCAATCCAGCCGCAGCACGCTTGGCCTACCATTTCTATGATTTTCATGCTACAGTGCAGAAGATTCCTGCCAACCCCTCCATTTTACCCTGCGGGCCTACTATATTCCCTTCCACAGGGACCAATCAGGGCTCATTCCTGCATCGAACCTCTCAACTCCCTATCGATGCAATAGGTTACCTGTGGGTCAAGGTGACCAAGGCTGGTTTTAAATACCGCAAATATATTCTCACCGTAAGCCAGGCATAGGCTCCGCCCAGCTCCTTCAATTCCGTTCGTCGTCTCCTGCCAACACATTAAGGAAGAATGGAGGAAGTACCTCCTTCCTGATTGGACCCGCTTGTAACCACTCCCCATATATCACCAGTACAAGTAGTCCTTCTGCCCACCTGCCTTTATGGACCTCGACTCTTTTAAGGCTGGATGAAGGCATCAAAAGCATGCTGGAGAGAGTTATCTTGAAGGGCACCCTTCCAGGAGGGATGTTGACTGCGGCGTCACATGCCATTCCTGCCACTCAATAGATGAGATCTTGGAGCATGCAATTGTCCACTACCCCTCCCTGTTCCCAGAACGGTAGCTTTACCTTCCAATACTGACGACTTCAGGCCTTGGCTCTCCGCTTTGAGCCGGCCTTTACCACATCCTTGGCTTCTACTTTAACTGTGAATATATAAGATAATCAATCCAAAATCAAAACGCTCCAGTTGAGGGATCATCAAGCACTGGAGAAGAGACCTTAACAATATAGCTAGTTGTCAAGTAATTCCAGTCTTGGAGAACCTTTTATCTTTTATCATGCTTTTAAACTTGCGTTCAACACATAGTTAGGATTGTCTCGATACAACCACGGCCTAAACAGTTGAATAGTACATAATTAGCATCCCGGTTACAAAAAGCTCTTGTTGTATCTCTTATGACTCATTTCTTGGATGCAGTCGGCCAACATTGGTCCATGACCGTTGTGGCATTGTAAACACGTAAATAGAAGGTCAATTGGATTGAGAGGTGTTGCCAAAGGTAAATAGTATCTAGGAACGTATATTTAGTGATATCTGTGGAAGTATCAAGGAGGTTTGTCTATTATGTACCGGACAGTGGATCTGATCGCACTTTTTATCAGACAGCACATTCGCGCCGCGTGGCGAAATACCCTGCGTTGTACTGGAGAGACTGGATATTTTGGGGTCTTGGCGACACACCAAATTTTTACCTATACTTGTAACGGTATGTGTTTTCTTAGCGAGATAATGTCATCGAATACGCGTGAAATTGACAATAATTTGAGCGATAGAAAGACGAGAGGAACGGAGATAAAATAGCCGCGAAAAAGTTTGTAAATCTCTGATTGCGGAGATGGATTTTCTGTTGCTTGTGAGCTGTTGTATAGCGTATAGGCAGTTTAGGCCTGTGCCGCTGCCGTTTTTCCAGCAACTATGGGCGCTTTTATGGCTCTGGTGCACAAAGTGTTTAGGGTTATGATGGAGTCTGCTGTGCGGGGTATTGCAGAGAATCTTTTCGCCAAGGTTTTTTTTTTTTTTACGTGGCCACACCTGTATAGCAACCAGCCACCACAACGGTTTTTAGCGGCTATGATATAACAGTACTGCATTGTACACCATTCTGAATTTTTGGTCACCACAAAAGCTTGGCGGAGTGTGGTATTTGTATAAAAGGAGGCTTCCGCCCCCCCTCTCCACAGAATCTTCATCCACTGTCGTAACCAGCACCATTCTCCTCTTTGCCTGTTATCATGCTGCATGCAACAATTCTGCTGCACAAAAAACATTTATGCATAAAAAAAAAAAAAAATTCAAAATGTACAATAACAATAAACAATGAAATATAAACGATAAATAATAAAAGTAAAAAATAAAATAAAATGAAATGAAATTATGTATTTTACATTTTAGGTTTTGAATTGTATACTGTAGATAGGTAATATAGAATTGAATAAGAATTAAAGGAAACAAATAAAGATGAAAATACAAGAAGATGAAAGAATACAAAGAAATAAACAGACGAATGAATATACGAATAAATTCTGGGGTAAATAGATGAAGAAAGAAAGAAATAGCCAAATTAGAGGTAAAGGTGACACCAACTTAGGTTATATATATATGGCTCGAATATGAGGGCTATTTGAATTACTTATAATTGTCGAGTTTAAACCACGTATAAGGGGGCTTAACAAATTATGTTAAAAATCTGGACATGTATTGGAAGAACATGACTATTCCTTTAATCCTTGATACTTACAATACGTAATATTGAGGAGCAAAGTTTCTTGAATTGAAATGGAGATAGAATATATAAAACATGTTATGCAGAGGCAAGGTCTGTTCTAATATGTACTGGACAGTTTCTCCTAATCTCTGTAATTTTTACTGATTGCACATGTATGTAAAGATGACAAACTGTAGTGGCCCTGTTTTGAATATGGCAGTCCAGTATTCCATCGCGAATACTATTGTGTTGGTGGCTTGGCGATACCAGGTGTGAGATCGGTATGTGCAAGCGTATTTCCCTCCCTTACCTCAACAATATCCTCATTCATACAACCCGATTTCCTTTTCATTGTTATTGAACTGCCCCCTCCATTTAGCAACGACCCCCAAATTGCAACACGGTTCCACCAGGGAACCCCTACGGTAATTTTTTACATCTGCCGGTTCTTTCACTTTATTATTAAGAAAAGCTTACAAAAGGTTTTGACAGGTATAGAACAATAGGACTCATGCCTATATGTGGGTGGTGTCGGAGAGAGAAAGAGGAGAACGATTTCGATAGAGATAGGAGGGGATATTTGCACCGGGGATGTAGAGATTGTCTGGTGAGTTAGAATTACCCACAACTTGTATTGCAAGTGGTGTATATTGATTATCATTATGTGAAAATAGCGAAAGATACGTGGCAGAAGAGTAGGAGTTGTACCTCCTATACCAATAGTCCCTGCTGGGTATGGGTCAGTAGTACCAGGGCTGCCAGTGGTGCCAGGGCTGCCAATAGTGGAGGATAATCAGAGTTTATCAACCCTTACTCTAGACAAGGTTAGAAAACAGATACTAACAATATGTTAGGCAATATGGAGGATAGAATGCTACCTCCAATATTGGAGTCAAACTTGGGAGGTCTTGCCAGGAACAAGCCAGAGTGCAGACCTCCGGTGGAAGGTATGGTTATAGCCTGAATCTTTCTGGACAAAATTTAATAACAAGAGGAAGCAATGCTGGGAGTGGAGGAGGAAGTACAGGTATGCAGTCATTGCAGAAGGGTGAGAGGAGTGGAGGCGTTTTCTTGAACCTTCAGGGGGAGCCTGATGAGAACCTGCAGGGACTGTTTAGTATGTTATATCTTCAAGATGTTGTTATTATGTCAGGGGAGAGGAATAGTGGAAGCTAATGGGTTGAATCCAATTTAGGCAAGGCGGAGGAGGGAGGAAAGGGATGGGATTATGGAAGAGGAGGGGGAGAGAGATGTGGAACTTGTTCCCCTGGCCCGAGAGCAGGAAGTGCCGGATGTTCGAAAGAGAGAACCTTTGGCTTTTCTGAACCGTCGGGCTGGGTGGACAAGTCATGATATTGGGAGGATGGATAGGGAGTGCACTGCTTGCCATGCTTTGCACTGGATCACAGAATTATCAACCACCCAACCACGAGGTAGGGAGGTTAGCTTTGAGGTCTGCTGCAAGCATGGTAAGGTGGAGGTAGAGAGGATGCGTGTGCTACCAGAGCCCCTCAATTCTTTAATGAGTGGACCTGATGCACGATCAAGGACATTTCGGGAGGGGCTGCGTCGGTGGAATGACCTCTTTGCCTTCACCAGCATCAAGTACAACTCCGACAACCGGACTGGAGAGATTGGGGGCACCTTTCAACTCTTCCAGGTGCATGGGGCTCTCTATCATAGGCAGGGCCCATTGGTACCTGCGGGGGATCGTGAGGCGCAATACTCACAGATCTACCTCTACGATCCTGCCATCGCCGCCCAGGTTAGGGGCCGCCGTGCACCTGAATTGGACCCCCATTTGATCGAGTCCTTGACCTTGATGCTGCAGGGGTGCAACCCTCTCATACAGATTTACCTCACGGCTCAGGAGCGGATTGCAGACCTTGCTGCCTCGGAGGACAACTTTCGCCTACTCCTTAATCCACAACTACGCCTGGTTGTGGAGAGGGGAGCCGATCTGAGGCGCGAGAACCTTCCTGTTGCCGATGAAGTCTCCATGATTCTGCCACAGGAAAGTGAAAGTTGGACCTTTAGGGATATTGTCCTGGCCAGGAGGGTGAATGGAGATAATGTGGGAAGCCCTTTTACCATAATTAATCCCAATCATGCCTCCTACCTTCCCCTCCAGTATGTGATCCTGTTCCCTTTTGGAGAACCAGGCTGGAATTGGGGAAGGGCCTTGAGAGAAGCCCAGGGTGGTGGTCAGGACGAATCGCTAGCCCAGCGGGCTTTCTACAGGTTCCGTCTGCACACCCGTTCTGGTGAGCCGGCCACCCTCTTTCGTGCGCAAAGATTGTTCCAGTAGTTTGTAGTTGACGCCGGGGCGGTGTGCGATCAAAACAAGCTGGCTTGGCTGCAATCCCACCATAAGGAACTCCGCGCCGAAGTCTACAATGGTCTGGCGGATGTTCTGGATGCTGGGGATGCCAATCTTGCACAGGTTGGAAGGAGGGTGATTCTACCGTCGAGTTATGTGGGAGGTGATAGGTTTATGCAACAGCTGTATCAAGACAGCATTGCAATTGTACGTCGGTTTGGCAAACCTTCGCTATTCATAACCTTCACTGCCAACCCAAAGTGGGTCGAGATTGAACAAGAGCTGCTGCCTCATCAAACTGCAGCTGATCGTCCGGATCTTGTAGCGCGGATGTTCAATCTCAAGGTACGAGATCTCCTGGATCAGATCCGGCACAAGGAAGTCTTTGGACCTTGGCTGGGTTGGGTCTGGACTATCGAGTACCAGAAGCGTGGCCTCCCACATTTGCACCTACTGGTGTTCCTCAAGACGGACCACCAGTTCCTGACTGCCGCAAATATTGATCAGTTTATCAGTGCTGAACTTCCCTCGGGGGATGATGAGCGCAGTCAGGAACTGAGGGGTATCATTCAGACATGTATGGTACACTCTCACTGTGCTGGCGGAAATGGTCTTGCACCCTGTATGCAGGGGCTGGATGTATTTACTGCCGCCACCTGCCGTAAGGGCTATCCGCGTCCATTTCAAGAGGAGACAATCATCACACCGGATAGTTATCCCACCTACCGGAGGTGGGATACAGGGCAGTCATTCACAGTGGCGGTTCGGAGGAGGGGAGCTGATGTTATGGCTGTCATCGACAATAGGAGGGTGGTTCCCTACAGTCCATACTTGGCTCTACGCTATAAAGCACACATCAATGTGGAGGTGTGCGGGTCTGTTAAAGCTGTGAAATATATTCACAAGTACATTTACAAGGGTGGGGATCGAGCTACCGCGGTGCTGGAAACCGAGAACAATGAGATTAAGCGGTACCTCCAAGGACGATATATTGGGCCTACGGAGGCGGTGTGGCGTTTGTTTGAATTTAAAACACACAACGAGCTGCCCACTGTGCAACATCTTGCCCTGCACCATCCAGGCCATCAGCCTGTCTACTTTAGTGAGGGAGCCAATCCAGAAGCCCTACGCCTGGCTATGGATGGCAAACTCACTACCCTGCTGGCATTCTTCAAGTACAACGAAGAACACGAGGATGGAAGGGGCTATTTGTACCATGAATTCCCCCAGCATTACGTCTACACGGCGAGTGGTGGGTGGAAGCGCAGGAGTCAGCGGTTTTCCATTGGTCGCATGTATGCAGCCAGCCCGTTGATGGGTGAACGCTATTACCTACGCTTGCTACTGACAGTTGCAGGGGACCTAGAAGCTTTGAAGACCTGAGGACGGTAGATGAGGTAACCCAGGAGACCTTCAAGGGTGCTTGTAGAGCGCTGCGGCTCTTGGAGGATGATGGGGAGTGGAAGGCCCTATTCCGAGAAGCGAAAGAGTTCAAGACTGGCAAGGCGCTCCGCCACCTATTCTCCCTTGTTCTACAGCATACGACGATCGCAAACCCGCTTGGGATCTGGCAGGAGTTCAAGGAGAGCTTTTGCGATGACTTGGCCCGCTTGCTGGTCTTGGGCAGGGTGGATATACCGGTAGGGGGAGATGCTTTTGTTGGAAACCTGTACCTTGATTATGGCTTGCACTTGATTGGGCAACAGCTTAGAGAGTATGGGAAGTCCTTGGCGGATTTTGAGCTCCCCTTGCCGGTTCTGGATTGGAGGGATAGGGGGGGTCGGGAGATGGGTAATGGAATCATCAGGGAGGAGATGGGGTATAATTTGGAGCGGGAGGTTGAGGCTTTTGCGGCAATGCGAGAGCAGTTGAATGAGGATCAGGTGACAGCCTTTGATGCTATTATTGCTGCGGTGGAGAGCCATGAGCAGGACCCGCAGCAGCATCACCAGTCCCATGCCTACTTCCTTCATGGACCAGCTGGGACTGGCAAAACCTTCCTCTACAATTGTCTCTGTAGCTATTTTCGATCTCTGGGTGAGATAGTACTATGCGTCGCGTCCTCCGGGATAGCGGCACAGCTTCTGCCCGGGGGGAGAACTGCCCATTCAAGGTTCAAAATTCTGCTTTCGAATGACAGGCATGCTGTATGCAATATCCCGCACAACTCACAACTTGCGGATTTGATCCGTCAAGCTTCTCTTATCATCTGGGATGAGGTTCCCATGCAGCATAAGGCATGCTTCGAAGCGGTATCCAAAACCTTGAATGATATCTGCAATGCTGGTGACGGGGGAGTGTTTGGTGGGATACCTACAGTACTTGGTGGTGACTTTGCCCAGATCTTGCCTGTTATTCGCCGGGGTACCAGGCATAATACAGTGCAAGCCAGTATTGAACATGGCTCTATCTGGGCAAGCTTACAAGTCTTAAAACTGAAGACCAGTATGCGTGTCACTGCCAGTGATGCTAATAGGGTCTTTCTCACCTTTCTCGAGGATCTGGTCACCAAGCCCAACCTGCATGATAGTGTTCAATTACCAGGGTGGATCCGCCATGTGCCTACAGTTGATCTGTTGTGTCATTAAATCTACCCGCAGTCATTATTGAATGAAGCCGTCAAAACTCACAATGTTCTTGCTGGTCGCGCAATCCTGGCCTTCTGCAATGACACAGTGACTGACTTCAATGATGTACTGCTGGAGAGGATGCCCGGTGTGGAGAAACGGTATGAGGCTACCAACCATGTTGAGGTACTTGAGGATGCTGCCGCTGCTGAGCCCTACGCTATTGAATATTTGCAGAGTATCAACCTACCATCTATTCCGCCATCATGCCTGAGACTCAAGATTGGAGCACCAGTTATTCTACTGCGCAATCTGAGTCCCAGAGAGGGCTTATGCAATGGTACCAGAATGAGAATCATGGGGATTAGCCGAAACTGCTTGCAGGCAGCTATTCTGGGTGGAAAGTTCGATGGCAAGATCTGCTTGCTCCTGCGGATCAAGCTTACCACCCTGGAAGATGATCTCCCTTTCATTCTGCTGCGTTCTCAGTTCCCTATACGCCTATGATTTGCCATGACTGTGAACAAGTCGCAGGGCCAGTCCCTTGTTCAGGTTGGTGTCGATTTACGCACCCCTGCCTTCAGTCATGGCCAGCTCTATGTGGCTCTGTCCAGGGTTACTTCCCTGGATGGGCTCACTCTGCTGCCCGCAGAGGGAAACTCTTCCCATACCGACAACATTGTCTATCCTGAAGTCCTTCTTTGACCTTTTTCTGGTATGTCTCTTACTTGTTTGGTATATCATACTTCCTTTTTGGTTAACTGCGAGGTAAAGTATCTTGTAATATGGAGGGGTCACAATCCAGGCACTGCCAAGAGTAACTTCACTGGATGGATTGATACTCTCCCATCCAGTGACACTCATGCAGAAAAGAGAGAGTACAGTTTACCTGAGCCACTACTTTAAGTGTACTGATGGCCTAACTCGCCATTTGGAACGTCAGTCCTGGTTGAGCTTTATATTATGATTATAATATTTATACTTGATCATGGTGCTGTTTCCAGACAGTTCGCTGTTATTGGAACATTTTTTACTTTAATGCATTATTATTATTTTGTATTTTAAAATCTTGTTGATAGCCAAATCAAAACAAATTCGAGAAATTAAATAATACATAAAGGATTAAAGGAAGGAATATTTGCAAAATAATGGGAAACTGGGAGAGTATAAACCTCCCCAGGAGACAAAGTAGAAGTATAAGCTGTGGCAGGACAAAGAGATTCAGTATGAACCTAGAAGAGCCAAGGTCATTGTGAAACAATAGACGCGATGAGAGAATATATGGGAGAGATTGAATAGGACGATAGTGGGCGGATGGTAGTAGGATAGCAGAAAGAGGTACGAGGACGGCTGAAGAACAGCCTACACAATGTGGATGGACGAAGACAGGAGAGAGGAGGAAGGCAGGATGGAGCAGGACGGCAGGACGGAGGAGGACGGCAGGACGGAGGAGGACGGTAGGACGGAGGAGGAGGTAGGACGGAGGAAGACGGCAGGATGGAGGAGGAGGTAGGACGGAGGAAGACGGCAGGACGGAGGAGGAGGTAGGACGGAGGAGGAGGCAGGATTGAGGAGGAGGCAGGATTGAGGAGGAGGCAGGACGGTGGACGATTGCCAGACGGGTGGTGGAGGCAGGACAGAGGACTAGCGGAGAATGGAAGGAGGAGCCAGGACGGAGGACCGAGGTAGCACAGAGTAAAGTTGATGAAGGCAACTGTTGCTCAAGAAATTAGTAGTTGTTCAATGCTATAGGGAAAAGTAAGTGAAAATAGATTCCTGGTTGATAAATTGGAAGAGTATGCGTGGTGAAGGGAAAAATTATTCGTAGACACCCTTGGACTGGATAAAAAAGTGCTTGAAAAACGCTGTAGGAAAGCTGTCAGAAACACTGATTAAACTGGTTGTATTCTTGCAGCAGGAAAAGGTTTTCATTGTAAGCAAACAATCCTTAGCAAGAAAATTTACACAATACAGGGTAGGGCCCACAGCCTACTGATTTTTCAGTAAATAAAGTTGCAACTTTTTTAAGCCTCGTACTTACCTAGCAACCATTTTTACCACCAACAAACTTGTGAAAACTTCACAATTTACCAGCCACAAACTTGGGCAAATCTTGCTATTTACAACCAATACAATTACGAAATTTACTACGCTTAACAAAGCCACCATACGCGGACTCCTCGAGGACGAGGAGGGGGATGCTAGTCTAATATGTACTACACAGTCCATCTGATATGGAGCGCGCTTATCCGTAC